>PVKA01007062.1:17166-46728 GCA_004027165.1 Ctenomys sociabilis
ATGGCTTTAGTAAGAGCCTTCCTTTCCAGGAAATAAGGCCAATAATCTTTTCTTTTCTTTTTTTTTTTTTTTTTTTTTTTTTGCAAATACAAAGTTTGAATTTGGGGCCTTTTACTTTGCTGGGAAGCCCCTATTCAGCTGAACCCTTTCCCCACCAACACGTCAAATAATTTTTTTTTTTTTTTTTTTTTTAACAGTTGTATTTGTTCAAACCATAATATATTTCTACATCTTTCTTCAAAAGTAATGCAAGGTCCTAATCATAGTTGATTTACCCTAATCATCGTCAGTTGGCCTAGGCCAATTTCTTTCTAAGGGTTACTTCTGTACAAATCCCTGATGGGATGGTGTGGCATAATTACTTCAGTGTATACTCAAAATTTCTGAAAGTGTATCCTACTAGACTATATATGCTTAAAGGCTTTTAAAAACCATATTTCCCAAAGTTGTAGCTAAGATTCTGGATATACGTTAGATTTTACTGTTATGCTGTGCTTATGTGAAGATTGAATTTAGAACTGAATTATTTAGAACTAAATTATTTTGTTTTTTGGTTTTACTTTTTTTTTTTTTCAGGGTCTCACTGCTAGATCAGACTCATAGTGATCCACCTGTTTACAGCCTCCCAAGAGCTGGGATGACAGGTGGGCACCACCACGCCCACTCTCAATTACTGTCTCAGAGTGCCCCGGGAACGGGGCGGCACCGCAGGCCAGGGGATCAAACCCCTGGCTCCTGTGCCTGCTTTCAGGCTCTAATCCGCTGAGCTATTTGGCCAGCCTACAACTGAATTATTTTGGAGGAGGGAGACAATATGAGGTTTGAGTTTGCCTCTGTGTATAACAAGGTCACCATCAATTCTTTTGGGCCACATGGTGCTCGCAGAGGTGCTCAGAGAGCAGCGAGATCCCACACAGCTTCACTCGCATCCTATCCGTCGGCTCTGGCCCAGTCTGCGAGCTCCTCTAGGGCTGCCAGATAAGAGCTCAGTGTTTCTCTGTGCGAATCTCTCCAGGTGTCCTCACCGCATGGTGCCCTCAGGCTGCTTACCTGGCCGCCCACTTCCGGCAGCACAAACGTAGAAGCTACCACCCAAAAGGCTTCAATTTGGAGCCACCTAGAGTTATTTCTGCTGTCATCACAGAGTTGGCCCATAATCAAGGACAGGAACATTTATGCGAGTGTGTTTATATGGAAGCAAGATGATTTTTCCCCTTCAGCTTGACCAGCAACTATAGGATCTACCTTAGAGAACTGGAAGCCTCAGTCACTTCATCAAGCACTCTTGCAAATTCTCAATGCTTCCACCTTCCACACGGTGCTATATGTGTGCTCCAGTGTTGTCTGTGCAGTGCTGACTCATTATTTTCCTTTCATTGAAGAATCCTCTGCCTTTGCTTCCTACACAGAATCGGCTGGGATCAGGAGATGGGCACAAGGTAAATGGATAGCCCCCAGTACAATTAGAGATTGTTTTTGTTAGCAGAAAATGCAAAGTTTTCCCTAAAAAGTAAATTCTCAGGCAAGCAGGGTTTCATCTCTTAAAAACATCTATTTATTTATTCATTCATTTATTTATTCAATAGAGTCTTGCTATCCAGTTCAGACTCTAGTGATCCTCCTGTCTTAGACTTCCCAGTGCTGAGATTACAGGCATGTGCTATCACAGCATGCCCAGGGTCTGGGGCCAGCACAGCATTTGATACCAGGGATCAAACTTGGTTCCTTCTGCTTTCTAGGCAGGAGTTTAAACTGCTGTCTTCCAGGCCCAGAGCTTTATTTTCATAAGTGAAGAGGTGTTCTTATATATAAGTGACCAGGGATAAAAAAAGAGAACTTTTAAACGTGGTTCAAAGATGTTACTCACTGTAAAGTTAACCTTCACCTCACAGAGAAAAGAAAATGATTGAGAAATGAAAGTTGTTTTTATGGTTCCTATACCCTATTGATCCACATGCAAAAATCACTGAGAACAGCAGGGAAGGGCCCCTTGTCCCCACAGGCTCCTTCCCCACTCCACCACAAAGTGATATGAATTGCTTCTTGGGTCATGATAATGTCCTTAGAGGTTTTTCCTTTCTGAAAGGAAAAAAAATATAAAGACACAATGATCTCTTAATTAGCGCTCAGAAAAATTAGGAACGGTGAGTTTCCAGGGGAATTAGCCAAAGGTCATAAAACGAAACTCTTTCCATGTTGCAAGATAAGTACCTGAGCTAAAGAGGAATTCAGAACTGTCCAGAGAGCAGGATCACAGCATGTGTGTGGACATTTCTCCTGCATATGAGATAACCCATTGGATTTCTGGATTCTTAGGAGCTGAGCTCACAGATGGCCAGAGGAACCTTTCAACCATTCCCAATTAGTATTCCCAAAGGACCAGGGCTGACATCCAAGGTAAAATCAATTTGCTATCCTTGGAGAAGGGATTAGATAGTGTCTCTCTCTCTCTCTCTCTCTCTCTCTCTCTCTCTCTCTCTCTCTCTTTGTGGTAGAACTGGGGATTGAACTCAAACCCTCGTGCTTGCCAGGGAAGCACTTATTTCACTGAGCTGTCTTCAGACCAGGTACCTCACAATATATAAGGTTCAGAAAAACTACCACCAGAGCCATCCATACAGAAGGCAGACCTTGGTTATGGGAGACCTTCTGGAAATACTTTCAGGGCCAGGGTTGGAGTGGGGGAAGTTGAAAGAGAAGTCTCAGGGCATAAGAACGAGCAGTAGCTTCACCTTCCCCATGTGCTTTGGATTGATTAGCTCTTATAGAGAGAAGGAATCATTCTCGTTCTCAGTGCAAAACAAAAATTATAACCTAAAACCAGACCCCATAGTTCAGCTATTTATAACATGAACTCAGGAGCAAAAGTACCAGGTGAGAGGTGTTTATGACAACACTCTCCAGAGACATAAATGGAAATTACTAAAATTATAGGTGGCTTGGCTATTTAGGGGCAATTACCGCATTTCTAAATCTGAATGATGCTTGGGCAAGTGGAAGCCTTTGACATTCCAGCACCCTTTCTAAAGCCACATAACATTAAAGATAGTTTGGGGCTCAATAGATAAACGCAGATCATGTGTTGATATTTGTAGCCCTGTGATTCTTTAACATGATCACACTGTGAGTCTTGGCTCTTTGTGAGCTTCAACATTAGAAGGTTTGTCCTCCTGGAGTAACTGCAGTGTTTTGGACTAGAAACCAAATGTTTATTTGCAGAATTTAGCCTTGCCCACAGTTTACCAAAATAACAAGAAAACTAGACTTTTTCTATGTCTGAACTACATTTTCTTCCCATCATAGTCTTGTATTGCCAGGAATACAGACTTAAGTAAAAAAGACTATATAAGCTTGTATTCCTCAAAAACAATTTTAAAAGGGCAGTTCATGGAAAAGATTGGAAAGATTTTTCCCAAACCCATAACAAATAAGATGCAGAATTCGTATTTTTAGACAACCATAAAATTATGACACGAACATCTGACTACTCTAATTGCTAATTTAGTGGCATTCATGTATCTTTGTTTCCATTAGAAGTAAAGGAATAATCACAAAACCTACCATTTGATTTCTAAAATGATATACTGAGTCCAAATAAATGCAGCTTAAGTTTATTATGCATATGTCAACCCTTCTGGTGTTTAAAATGTTTTGTGCTGTTATCCAAGGAATTTTTTTTCCCAAGGAGTTCTTAAAACATCTAAGAAGTGTGCATGTGCATGTGTGTGTGTGTGAAAGAGGTAGGAAGGAGGAGGAGGAGGAGAAGGAAATGGGAATTAATAGGCAATAGGTAAGGCAGATCAAGAACTCCAGGGTACAGATAGAAATGTCAAAAGGAGAGGAAAAGAGCAGTAGTGAGAAATATGAGAGAAAACATTTCCTTCCTATCGTTCCATCTTCCCATTTCATAGCTTCTAGAACAAAAAGGTTCAAAGTTAGCATACTGTCTACATAATGTCAACATGAATTCCAGATGGCTAAGTGTAATTTAACAATCATAAAAAATCAGTCTTAAGATGAAGAAGTACTTTCTGAACATAATCCCAAAGGTAAAAATCATACACAGAAAACATATTTTTACTTTATTTAAAAAATAAACAAAATATAAAGATAAGCTATCTACCTATCTATCTATCTATTCAACAAAAACATCCTATAGTTAATACACAGGGAACCCTTGAAAAGATAAGTTCAGAAAGGTTAATATTCAGGGTAAAAAAAAAGGCAAATATAGGAACCAGCAATTCCTAAAAGAAAAAAATAAACATGTCAAATGGAAATGAAAGGGGTTCCACATTAGTAGTCACCAAAAAATAGATCTTAGTACAATCAGACACATACTTTAAATTATGGTTGATAAGGTTACCAAAGATGCAGGAAGACCAGCGCACCCAGGCATGCCTGTGGGAGTGAAGAGCAGCGAGAGGCAACACACTGACAACACATTTAAAAATTTGCCTAATGACTTGATCTAACAATTTTCCTAAGGGCAACCTGGGTGTACTTAGTTAATAAGACTAGATCACAAGTATGTTTTTTTCCTGCCAGTGAAGAATCAAGCACAATCCAAATACCCAATAATAAGGAGTCAGCTACAGAAAATTCTGAAACCCCAGTATAATGAAATATTTAGAAAGCTGTTAAAATGAGTTGGCTATACTTAAGGACAAACAAGGAGTATTGGGCAGAAAAAGAATAAATTAATGGAGGTGAATAAGGCACTGAGAAGTACATCTGACTCAAGATAATGTAAATATTTACATATTTAAGTAAACATTTGCATAATGGTGCCAGCTACTTTATTTAGTATGATTCTATTTTTGACAGGAGAATGTGTGTATAAAGACAGAAACAAAATAAAGTCTATGACTATCAAAATAGCTAGTTATTTTAGAAATACACATTTTTATTTTCTCTTGTGCAGCTGTATTTTCAGAAGTTGCCAAACATTTATCAATATGACTCCAAATATATTACTATACATTCAAATATAAATATTATACACTATCTTTGAATATAAATAGAAACATTACATGTTACCTAATACATGATTAGTGATAGTGACAGAGATAGAGATAGAGATACAGATACAGATAGAGATACAGATACAGATACAGATACAGATACAGATACAGATACAGATACAGATACAGATACAGATAGAGAGGTACAATTACAGCTACAGCTAGAGCTAGAGCTACCAATTCAGATTCAGATACAGATACAGATGGGTTGAAAGAAAGAGAGAGCTCCATGGCAAAAGAACTGAAAGAATGTACAAAACATTGGCAAACTTAAGTAACTATTTCTGGTGCTATAATAAGTGATTTCAGATGTTTCTTCAATAGATTTGATATGTGTCCATGTGCATATTTTTTTCTATTTTCCAAAATATATGCCACACAATGTTGTAAACTGCTAATAAAAGTTATGTTTTCTGTTGCTGTAATTGAATGCCACACACTGGCTAAGTTAGAGGTGCATTTGCTTCATGGTTCTGGAAAGCCAAGAATCTGGAGCCAGCCTCTGCTCAGCGTCCGAGGCCCTCCCGGCTGCACTGCACCATGGCAAAGGGCATTGCGTGGGAACACAGAGCAGGCAACTGAGGGAGTTTGCTTTTATAGCAAAACTACTCCTCAGAGTACCCACTAATCCATTAATCTATGAATGGATTAACCAACTCACAGATTAATTTATGCAGATAGAGCCCTCAGGACCCCATCACCTCCCAAGACTCCATTTTTAAATATCATTAACATGTAAGTTCGGGGTGAAGTTGCCAACCCATGGTTTCTAGATGAATATTCGAACCATAACAACAGTTGCTAATTTTTTTTTTTGAGTTATCATAGGACATTCAAGAATTAAGCACTGCTTCTTTTTCCATCTCATCTAGCATCAATCCTTATTTTCACCTGAGAGGTACAGCGTCACCAAGTCCTGTTGACTTGTTACCTGTTCTGCATGTCTCTTTCATCGCCACTGCCACCTCTTCAAACTTAACCATGCATTGCTCATCTGCTGCTTTCATAAAGACCTTGCCCTGCTCAGAGACACCTACCAGTTCCCAGAGCCCCTGAACCAGGAGTTAAAGCCTCCCACCCCCTTCTCCACCAGGCATCTCATCAGCTGATTTCTTCATCTATTCCCTACCTTGTAAATCTCAGTCAAACTGGCTTATTTTCTATTTCTCCAAATCACTCTCTATATTTTTTCATAAACCTCATTAACCAGGCTGCATTGGTGTGTATATATATATATATATATATATATATATATATATATATATATATAATATTGATAAAAATCCTTGAAGCTACTCCCAACTTCTCACATCCAGATGTCTGTCCCATTTTCCTTGTCCTTCAAAGAAGAGCTCAAAATAAACCCTGCATTTGTGCACCAGTCAGCTGCCCATCAGTGTAATACCTGAGCTCATTAACTTATAAAGAGAAAAGGTTTATTTTGCCTCACAGCTTTGGTGGTTCTAGGCCAGGACTGGCAGACCCGTTGTTCTGGGCCTGTGATAGGGATACTAGGGTGGAATGGTCATGAGGACGTTTGGGGCAAACTGGTTATCTTCCAGCCTGGAAGCAGAGAGGAGAAAGAGGAGGAGACAAGGATTGTACAGTCAGCTTCACAGGTGTGACCCTGGTCACTGAACTCATTACGCTAATTCCTAAAGTCCCACCTCCCCCAGTAAAATGATGCTGGGCACCATAACTTTAATACACAGGCCTCTGTGGATCGCTACCCCACCATCCTAGGGTTCCAGTCTTGTGTTTCAGTTTATTCATGTGTTACACAGAACAATAAAAATCATGCAAGTCATTTTGTTTTGGTTCTTTTTTAGATTGGTTCTATTTCTCTAAATCCTTCCCATTACCTTAAAGCCTAGTAGACAGCAGAGACTTAAAGTTTAGGAAACAAAAGACTCTCAAAGACAAGGCATTCATATATATTTATATTGATAAAAATCCTTTAATGTGTGAATGTATTGGCACTGAGTTAAATGCTGAGGCAATGTCTGGTTTTCCCTTACATAGGAGCACTGAAACCGCTTCTTCTGGCAGGGTCCCTAACAGAAGCCAACCAGCCGCAGCGTGTTGGGGAAGGTCTTCCGCATTCCCATACATTTTTCCTGGTCAATGTATAGGGAATTGGCTTTGACAGCCAGGTCATGCTCCAGGGTAGCTTTGTTGTGCACCAGAGACTGCAAGGTGTCTTCTGCATCCCTCAGGCGCTGCTGCAAGGTCTGTATGGTGTCATCGACCTCATAGACCTCATTAACAAGGCTGCAGGAGGAAATAGGCAAGGTTAGGTTGGCAGACATCACACCACTGTAGTTTGTGTTTAGCTGAAGCAAGGGCATATATAGTTACTGAGTTCTTGATGTGACTTTTTTTTTTTTTTATTTGGTGGAACCAGGGATTGAACTCAGGCCCTTGTGTTTTCCAGGGAAGTGCTTATTCCACTGAGTCATCTCCCTGGCCCTTTAGTTACTGAGTTCTCATACTGGAGAAGTAGCTGCTGTGTAGAGTGACACATGGAACTCTCAAGAAGCACACAGGTTCCACCAATCTTAGAACTGCTTTATAGGGGCCGAGGAGATGGCTCAGTGGGGTAAGTGCTTCCTTGGCAAGCACAAAGGCCTGAGTTCTATCCCTGGTTCTGCCAAAAAAAGAAAAAAGAACTGCTTTATATAGGAAAGGAAGCAATATTTGTACATGATCTCAGTATGCAAAGGCCACTCATTAAATACACTCCTAGATTCACAATCCAAAGGGTACATTAAGCTTATTTTTGGAGAACTTAAGAAAAAGCATAGGAATAGTTATGAAAAAAACAATAATAGCCATTCATTTATTACACACACACACACACACAATTCTAAGTGTTTTACATAGTTGAGGAACTTACTCTTCATAACACTGGGAAGTAGATACAATGATTACCTACATTTTACAAATGAGGAAACTGAACAGTCAGGAGTTTAAATAACTAACTCTCTTTAGGGTTTTCCTCAAACTACCTATAAGCTGCTTTCAACTACTGCTCCTCTGAACTCTGGTCAGTTGAAAACAAAACTCCAAGTACAGTTGAGCATTCCTACTTACACTTCTACATCCTTTAGATTCAACCAATCCTAGATCAAAAGTATTTGGAGAAAAAAAAAAAAAAACAACTAGATTTGTATTGAACACTTAATAGAATTTTCCCTCTGCCATTATTCTCCACACAATATAACAACTATTTATGCTATATTAGGTAGTCTAAGTGTCCTAGAGATGATTTAAGTATATGAGAGCATACATAGACTAAAAGTATTCTACCATTTATGTAAGAAATATGAGTTTCTATGGGTTTTGGTACACAAGACAAGAACAGGAACTGCTTCCCCCCTGAATACTGAAGAACAGGTATACCTCAAATTTTAACCAATACTGTAAAGCTGACATTGTCTTTATTTAGGGAGTTTACTCTTCAGCAGACTAAATTCATTAAAACATACAGAAATATAAAAAGAATAATGGCCTTAAGTAGGTGGGGTATAGTCATCTCTTCAGACAGAAAAGATTTCATCATGATAAGAATTATTCATATTCGCCTCATTAGGCAAAGGCAGCTGTATCACTTTGTGGAACTTTGCAACTGGAATAGGAATGTCAAAGGTCATCAGGCCCAGTTTCCTTGCTTTACAAATGAGGAAATTGAGTCCAGAGGACTGATGGACTGGCTTCTCCACAGGCAGACAGCCCGGTTGTGTTTATGAGCCACGCCAGGTTCTCCAGGAAGTAGGGAGGAAATCGGGAGCCTCCTGGTTACACTAAGGAATGGCTTCCATTTCCTGACCCCACCCTCTCAGCCCCTTATGATAAAAGCACAGAAGCAGAGACCAAGGTAATTGCCCTCAGGACAGAGGACTCTTCTGGGGGTGACCAGGGGACAATACACAAGCTGTTCAGTTCAATCTGAATTTCAGAGGAGTAATTTTTAGTACAAATACTGTATTAAAATGGGATTTAGATTGGGATAAAAGTGACCATATTAGCCACTTAAACACAATTTGGTGGCATGAGGTACATTCACACTGTTCTGTGGCCATCACCACTGTCCACGCAGAGCACTCCCTCCATCATGCAAAACTGAAACCCAATTCTCATTCCTCCTTTCCCAAGAGCCTGGCAACCAGTATTCTACTTTCAGTTTGAAAACTCAGGGTACCTCAGATAAGTGAAATAATGCAGTAGTTGTTTAACTGTTCTCAGGGTTCACTGAACTTACAGCACACAGGTCTCCTTTCATAGCTGAATAATATTCAATATAAATATTTTAACTTAGAATTAAGTGTTTTAGTGCAAGAACTCCAGGCAATATTTGGGATATTACTCATTGGTTATTTAAAATTCAAATATAACAGGCTGCCTGATGGTTTAATTTGCAAAATCTGACAATTCTAGCACAGAGGCCAGTTTGGTATGGGACAAAGTGGGCTTTCCCAGAATACTGGGAAGGTACACAGAACGAGAATTCTTCTACTCAAAGCTCCTTACACTCTGCTGTGTCTAACAGCCACCTTGTGAACATTTCCTAGGAACATGCACTAAGCCAGGAGCCGTTGTCTGGGCGGGAGAAAGAGGGGGCAGAAAAGGGACTCATTTTGTCCTCCATGTTGATCTGTATTACTTGAATTTATTTTATACCTGGGTGTATTCCTATCTTACTTGTGAAATTAAACAAAAATTACATTTAGAAAAAATAAGATTAATTTTGGTATTAAATTATAAAATAGTTATTTCTTCCCGTTTTATTGAGCAATAGTATGAGAGAAGAGGAATTAACATTAATGTCTAACGATAATGGATGTAATAGCCAGATGATAAAACATTCCCAAGAAATATTTCAAAAAAAGGATATATACTGGCCCTGGGAAAGGAAATACACAATATGACTCTGGTTGAAAAGTCAGGCTTTATGACTTTCTATGCAGCATGAACACTTTTTGTTAACATGCTTGGCAGAAAGTTTAACAAACTGCTACCATGCGGTATCCTTGGATTGCATGGGGGATAGAAGTTCTTTTTTTTGTTGTTTCATTTTCTATACTTTCTGGGTTTTCTACCATGATCATGAATACACGGTATCATTAATGTCAGAAAAATATTATTTTTATTTTTACTGTTTTATATTTTTATGTATTTAGTACAGGGACTAGAGGGTCTCACTGCACAGATCAGACTCATGATCCTCCTGCTTTCAGCCTCCCAAGCATTAGGATTACAGGAGCGTGCCACCAGGCCCAGCCTCAATTGCCATCTCAGGGCACCCTGGGGGCGGGGCCAGCACGGCACTCCTGGAATCAAACTCTGGTCCCTGCATCTGCCTAAGCTGGAGCTTTAATCTTCTGAGCTATCTGGCTAGGCCTTAAAAGTTATTTTTAAAAGTAAACACAGAAACTACCCTCCTTAATCTGCACATTCTGTACCTGTAGATTCAACCAAACTTGGGTAGAAAATATTTTTAATGGCTTCAATCCTTAACATGTAGATTTTTCTGTCACTATACCCTAAACAATATTACAACAACTATTTATGTGACATTTGCCCTATAATTGTCAACAAAAGTGACCTAGAGGCAATGTATACAGGAGGATAGATATAGGTTATAGGCAAATACTGTGCCATTTTATATAAGGAACTCGAGTATCTGCCAATTTTGATATCTGTTGGTGAATGAAGACCTGGAACTAATGTCACAAGATATGGAGGGAACATAATTTGGAGGCATTTAACTTTCTCAGATCTTTTGGAGAGGTTATGTAGTAAAGGTCTCCCCATTTCACCAATAGAACATGCCATTCACATGCAGACAGTTCAGAAATTCTCCAATCCACCCAGCCTTCCAGGCACACCCTCCTACACACACACACACACACACACACACACACACACATCAGTCAGCCGGCCAAGAGCTGTAGGCAGGCAGAGGTGGTATACAAAGCAGAGGCCACCTCAGTGTTCTAGGTCTGTCATGTGTGCCCCATCTTGGGAAATGCTGACTTCATCGTTGTGGATGCTGAAACCAGAAATCCCCAGTCATCACTGACCTCACCTCCTTCTTCACGTGCCCATATTCCTCAGTGATCCTTACCTTCCAAAGGGCACCTCATGCGTGTTACATCCCCCAACCAGTTTCCACAGAGCTATCCTTGAGGACGTCTGTGTGTTCTCTGGCCTCAGCCTTCTTTGTTGTCCTCTCAACCAGGACCACTCTAGCCTGCTCTTCCTGTCCCTAATGAATGCCATCTTCCAGTCCCAGTGACAGGAAGCCTGTGGTCTTTGGAATGAGGCTGATGCTTGCACTGGGCCTTCCAAGAACACCGAACCTTTTGTAGCCCTCAGGCACTTGTGACACTCTGCTTAGCCCCTTTATGGACTATCAACACCACTAAGTGAGTGCGCCTTAGGTACCCTGCTCACTGCTACGTCCCCTGGTGCCTCCTCTAGTGCGTAGGTTTTAAAAAGTATTTGGTAGAGGAAGACCAACTTCCCCATCTTAGATAAAGAATATTGCCTTGGGTGGTAGGTGCTTCCCCATACTCAAAGTTCACAGGATCTACCAAGAAAAAGATCTGGACCCAAAGCAAAGGAAGGAAGGAACCTGAAGAATTTACTTCTAAGCCTCTCATATCAAGCCTGACAGAAGGAAGGCAGCTACAAAGACCCTGGCCTTGCTCCTAGAAAAAAATAATAGGCCATGGGAACATCCACACCATACAACTGTATCCATTTGATGAACTGTACTTTTTTTCACCCTTCAATGGGAGAGGGAAGGAATTAAAACTGAAGTGTACAAATTTCAATAATTCTGGGTATGGTAAATACAAAAAAATCTGAAAACTCATCTGAAAGCATGGGTTGTGTTATTGTTGTTTAGGGAAAGGCAGATTAAAAAGAAAGCTTTTTAAAGAAGATCTCAGGGTAGAAAATGCTACTATTCCTTCAGGTAGGCTTCTACAAATCTGGGAATGAGATTGTCCACTGCAGGTTGTTTATCATCCTACAGGACCTGACTCTAGTCCCCTTTTCCTTCTTACTTTCAAGAGGAGCTCTAAACCCAAACACAGCATGTGAAGGAGGGTGATATATGAGCCCTATTCCTTGCTGACAAATACTAGTCGTCCGGAAGCTTACCTGGGGGAGATTGTTTCAAGCTGTATACATTAAAATATCAATGTGTAGATAAGAGAAATTAAGCGACATGGCAGAGTCCTTATTTCCTTCCTGTTGAGTGGACAGAAATACCTGGGGGGGAGGGAGAGGGGAAACCACTAACGCCCTCAGTGTCTGCTCATAGGAATACAATTTGTCATCTTTGAGGCCATATTTCACTTCAGTTTTTCATTCTTGGCTGACAAGAGGGAACTATTTATTCTGCTGCAGCTACTCATTTTTTAAAAATTACAATCCTGAAAATAATTTTGCATTCAAGTGTAAGTAAAGCTGTAATAACCTTTCCAAAAAATCTATCGGGATTATTTAAGGAAGGCAGGGTCTGGCCTGGCTTGCCACCAACAATGCCAGAAAGTTTTAGAATCACTTTTGAAAGAATCCATTTAGAATATTTTAAGTAAAAATAAAAATCTCGAAGTGAAAACAGCCATTTTCCTCTGTCCCACTCTTTGGACTATATGAGCATTGCTTTTCTCTAATCTAAACAGACAAAGGGCTGCTTTCTGAGTGATCAATTTACAAAGGAAAATAATCTCCTCCAATAATAATGCTGAATATTTTTGGGAAGGATTTTCCTAAGAAGAAATATTGAGAAAAACAAAAGTAGGTTTTGTCCCAATGTTAGTGAAGGAACAGACAGAATAGACTAGGACGGTGACAGGAAGTAGAAGAAAAAGCAAATTCTGTTCAGCTGGGGAAGGTGGCAGAGCAGGGGCGGTAGGGGCTAATAATCACTCCCTCTCAGAAAGAGCTGCGAATGCCTCATTGATTGTTTGATAACTCCAAAGTCATATTATGCCACTAGTTAAAACTCTTTTTAAAAACACTCTTTTAGCTGGATTAAAGCTCAGAGGTAAAACACTTGCCAAGAATGCACAAGCTCTGGGTTCAAACCTCAGCAACAGAGGGTGAAGAAAAGATGAAAAACGCAGTCCTGTGTTTGTCTAATGCCAGTTTGACAAATTTTATTTCTATCTCTCCTTTTAATGATGCTCCAGAAATGTTTCAGCAAATGACACTTCAGCTCGACTTCTCCCAGTCACGTTTGCAGAAGGCAGAATTCATGTTCTAATTCTAACTGGCCAAGGGGATGTGCCCTCATTAGTAGGTTCTTCCAAAGCATAGGAATGCCCCAGGCTGGCTGTGGAGGGCCTGTCCTGCCTCTGGAGTGAAGGGCGGCTTATTCTAAGCAGTGGGCTGCCTGCGAAGAGAGGTTTCCTAAGAAACATACTTTGTGAAACATGAAGCAGGCGAGCATCCTGTGAAACCGTGGCATAGAGCCCTAGAAGCAGCTCCACTAGGAGAAACATGGATGCTCTAGGAAATGAAGGCTGTCCTCAAAGGCACTGTCAAAGTTAAATAACAAAATTAATACAGTACTTGAAAGATGACCGGTGGAGTCAGATTCCTCCTGTCATACATGTGTAGGAGCCAGGCCTGACGAGGAGCAGATAATCTTATTTCTAATGAGGACAGAATGCGCTAAAATGAGCCTAATAAGACTTCTGGGATCTTAGAGAATCCCGTAATGGTCTCTATAGCCTAGGCAAACACAAAAGGCCAACAGAAGCCCTGAAGAACAGCTTGGCGCAAGGGGGTCAGTGGAAGCGGTCCTCAAAATTCCTTTTCTGATAAGTTCCCATCATAACGAGAAACACACAGCCATCGACTTCTGCTGCTTCCAAGAGAGGTTTGTTCTAGAAACTCCAAACTCCAGGAAAGTGTGGAGAAACCCAAACACTAACTCCTGAACTTTCTGTATGAGCAGAAGTTCACTAACACATTTTTTTGTATAGTGTTCATGTAAATTTCCTCTTCTAAAAACTATGTAGTAAAATACACATGATCGAAGCTGTGCCATTAGTGATTTTAAATGGCTAGCCCAGTGGCGCTAGGTACACCCACACTATTCTGCATCCACCACACCAACTATCTCCAAACTGAGCTTCTCCACCCTCCCAAACTGAGAGACAAGTAACCCATTCAGCAGCTCCTATTATTAACTTCCCCTCCAGGAGATCCACTCACTGGAAGCACCACAGGAATGAGAGGTCTCCTGCATGACCTGTGGTCAGAAAGCACCTTTATACTGAGCCAAAGCTGTAGTCAGGCTGGGGCATGGGGTCACAGCAGCGTGAGCCTAACCTCCCCCCTACCCAGCCTTACCGTAACTGTGCTATGTCTCTGCATAGCTCTATGTTAGGTCTCCTTGTGCGTTCATCCAGCCTGGTCTGAGCCACCTTCAGGAAGGCAGACTTATCCCTGATGGCCTTCTTGATGGACTCTATGGTCATTTCTGTGTGGAATATTTCCTGTAGCGTCTGTGACAAAGAGAAGCAATTGCTTGAAGCTTGGTGCTATCCCATAAACAGCCTGCTCCCTGCCTGCAACCTGCCCACTTGCTTCACCCTCTCAGAGAAGGAAGTTGATTCACTGAGAACCTAGCTCCTTCCTACTTCTGACCCCAGGGAATCTAAAGTGCTCCGCCAGATTTTGCTAGAGTCTACTCTGTAGAACCCATTGTACTGCTTTTCTCAACTCTTGAGCCCAATGACTTCATGCTGTTGAATTGAAAGCAGCCCAGTTTGGAGTAGATATACCACAGAAACTGATAACTGCTAAAATTCAGGGGGTTTTGCCCCCACTGACCCAACACAAGCTGTTGATTATTGGCCACTGCACATCAGTTTGTAATGGAGGAAAACTAGGCCATGAAGGCTGAGTGACCCCAATCTCCCTCCTCGCATCAAGATATCCTTGCCTCTTTATCTTCCAGCCAATTTAACAGAGATGTCCTCCTAACAAAAGATTTGCCTTAAAGATCATCAGACTTAGGCTTCAGCATGCCTAAGCCGCATTTGTATGGGAGAAATACTGGTAGATTTGTATTTCTGACTTGATATTCTTTGTTTCTAAGCTGCATGAACTTAGATCTCTTCCTGATTGCTCTTCCTCCCCCACGTCTCTGAACGCTTGCCCTTCTCCTAGCCCCTTGGCCTCTGCTCTCTGCTAGTTCCACATCCTCCCACCATTGTCCCTCATCCTTGGCTCTTTACTAGCAGCTTAGAGACACACCCAAGTATTGCCTTTTTTTTTTTTTTTAATGTATTTCGTTCAGGGTCTCACTACACAGCCCAGACTCCTAGTGATGCTCCTGTTTTCAGCCTTCCCAGCACTGGATTACAGGCACATGCCTAGTCTCAGTAACTGGCTCAGCCTGCCCTGGGTTGGGGGTGAGGCATGTGGTGCCAGAGATCAAACCCCAGTCCCTGTGCTTGCCTAAGCAGGCATTTAGTCTGCTGAGCTATCTTTCCAGGCCTTCGCCTTTTTCTTTAAACCTCAAGAGTTTACTGTCACTCTCCTGTCCAGTCCCAGGCAGTTCTTTCCAAGCCCCACCTATGATTGCTGCTGAAATAGCATGGCCTATACCTACTTCCTCTACTTACACATTAATCTCCTGGTGGCCCCCGTACTCAGCCTCTGGTGCTCACTAATCTTATGAAACTGCTTCTCCAAGTCTGTACTGAGACCTCTGGGATAGCACCTTTTCTTGGAACCGTGCTTTATGTGTTTTCTCTAGCCAAATGATGCCCTAACTCCTGGCCTTTTTAACTGCTTATCCATCCCCAGGGTCAAGTTCTCACCTGGGTAACTCCTCTGCTGCATTTTCTCTCTCCTATATCAGTACACACAGTTAACACGTGTGTAATCGAGGAACTCTGTGGCTTAAGCTTTGACCTCTATCCCAACTTTTCATCAATGTGCTAGATGCTATTAAATTCTTTCCATTACCAAGGCCTTCTTCATATGCAACCTACTCCACAAAGCCACATCTGCATTCACCAATAGAAACATCACTCTTTCTGCTAAGCAGTCTTAATACTTTATCTGTAATTCCAAGGGGTTCTCCTGCATGGTCTCAATGGGTTTACCATTTCCTAAAGGCATCTCACTGGAAGATATGACACACATGTGTGTGTAGTCAAAGTCTCTAGCACAGTAACATGAATACACTTGTAGGCTAAATTGTGTGTCCCCCCCCATTCCTATGTTGAAGTCCTAGCCCAAAATACCCCAGAGTGTGAACACACTGGGAGACAGAATATCTGCATAAGTTTCTATGTTAAGTTAAACTGAGATCGTTAGAGTACATCCCAATCCCAATCAAATGTGAAGTATGCCATAAGCAGAGGAAATTTGGATACAGATTTATACAAAGATAAGATGGTATAAAGACAGAGAGAAAACACCATCCAAGGAGAGACCTCAGAAGAAACCAATCTTGCAACACATTCAGCTCAGATTTCCAAGCTCCAGGACTGTGAGACAATCAATGTCTGCTCTTCAAGCCAAATGCTGTGTGATACTTTATGTCATAGCAGCCTGAGAACTTAACACAGTAGTAAATAACAATGAGCAAAACACAAACTACCACATAAGCCTTCTAAAAGACCTTTAGAGTGGCAACTTAATATCAGTTGATTTCACCTGACCCCACTGACCTTTTCATTGATGTTTTCCCTAATCGGATTTCAACCTATCTTCTGGATTTTCTCTCCTAGGATCCATACCACTTATGCTAGCCACAACGGACTCTTCACAGATTTGATTTCTACTCTGATTTCCTACCTCCAAGGCTTTGTTTCAGGTTTGTTTCATGAATCTTCATGTCTTCCTGTGAACCCCATAAGAGTTTTTGACACATGTCACTTGAAAGTTACAGCTTGTGATTTCCTGTTATTAATTTCTCATAACTTTTCTCATGGATGGGTCTTTCCACAAACATAAGCTTCTTGGGAACAGACACTGCATCTTACACATTTCTTTGCCCTTGGCAATGTAGTACATTGTCTGGCTCAAGAAATATTTGTTGTGTAATGAGAAGGAAAGGTAAAATTCTGTGGCCTGAGAGAACATGGCACCCTCAATTGGGCAATGCCATCCTAGAGCAACAAGGATGACTGGTGTGGTTCTCAAGAAATACAAACTACACACAAATCCACAAAAGTAGTTCAGAGCCACAAGACTGATGCTAAGTAAAAGAAGAGCTTCTTGCTTATCTTGAAATAAATTCTGTATGAATCCTTTATTATCATCATAAAGGCCAAACCCTTAAAGCATCAAAAATTTACAGTGCCAAAAATCCTTTGAATTACTTACAGCTTCCTGTATTTGGCTTTTCCAGAAAAAGGGTCTGAAATCACTGAACATAAGACATTCCTGCCATATGTTCTAATAATAAATTTTCTTCCTAGGTATATGGAATGATTCATTAAATTTCAATAATAATATTTTTGTTTCCATTATACACTAAAAATCTTTTACTGCACAGTGTATTCTTTGTGGTCCCAACACGAATGAATTCCAATTTCATTTTGACACCTAGCTACCTGCCTAAACTAAATGGTATACTTTGTGCTGTTTTAAAGTTTTCTTACTCTGTGTGTCATATGGCATCTTGCTGGGAGTGGTAAGAGATTTGTGGTCCCGGAGCACCCTGCCTTTTCCGGGCTACCACCATACCTTGTGGCTCATTTACCTTTGCTAAGTGAGTCTGAATCTTATTCTTAGCATCTGCAGTCTCAGCAATGCGATTGGTGAAAGCCACATTCACTTTGTTAAATTGATTCCACATCTCATTGGCAGTCACCACCAGAAGGTTTTCAATGTCATCCCTTAGCTTGGCAGAAGCTGCCCTCTCACTCTGGGATCGGAGAATATTGTCATCTGTAAATTTTGCCCAAGATTCAGGCACTGAGACCCTGAAAAAAGGGAAAGACATCAAACAGTGGTGGCAATGACATAGCAGTTTAGATGGCGTCTGCGGGCAACCATTTATCCTGTGAAAGAGAAACCTGCAAACAACTGATCCGAGACTCCTAGCATAGAATATAAATAGAGTAAAGCTCATATTAAGGTTTTCTTAAACATTCTTTATTGTACTTCTAACCAAGTTTCTACTAATCCAAAGCACAAATACCTCTTCTGCCATTTCAGGGGCAGAAAAGTATTAATGAAGGGTATAGGTCTCTAGGTTAATTACAAATGTGTCAGAACAACCCAAGAAGTATATGAAAAAATGTTCAGCCTGGGGAGCAATCCAATATGTACTAATAAAAATAGCAGTAGATTAGAAATCCTTTGTCAAAATAGCCAAGAGTAAAGAGAATGGTCATTTGCAATGCTGGTGAGAAAGTTTAGAAAGGTCTCATATCCTACAGGTGAGAAGTTGAGTTAACACAACCTCTTTGGAGAGTAAAAAGGCAACATAAGGCCAGAGCTTTTCATTTACATATGTACAGTCTAGAAATTCCACTTCTAGAATTTTATTCTGAGGAAATAATGTAACACAGGGCCAGCAAGATAGCTCAGAGGACTAAGCACCTGCTTTGGCAAGCACTGGAACCAGGGTGCAATCCCCAGTCCCACAAGGCATGCTGGCCTCACCCCTGGGGCTCACTGAGCCAGCAAATCAGTCTGGGCATGGTGGTGCATGCCTGTAATTCCAATTCTGGGAAGGCTGAAAACAGGAGGATCACTATAAGTCTAATCTGTGCAGTAAGACCCTGTACCAAATACATAAATGAAAAAAAAAAGTAACATAAAATTTATGCAGGAGGATATTAATTTCAGAAATAAATATACCGATCCCTGAAAAATTAGAAATAACATGAAAGTTTAAAAGTACAGAAAAGATTAATTATGGCATCTGAAAAGTAACCTAGATAACATGCAGACTCAGCCATTTATTTATTTATTTATTTATTTGCAGAGCCAGGGATTGAACTCAGGCCCTGGCGCTTGCCAGGGAAGCACTTATTCCACTGAGCCATCTCCCAGCCCTCAGACTCAGCCATTTATTAACTCAGGCAAACTTATTTCACAAATGTTACTAGATGTTATAAAGTGAAAAGTCTCATTGGCTATAAAAGCAGTATTATGTAAAACCAGGCTTAATTTATAAATACAAGTTGCTTTCTAAATGTGTGACAGAATACTAGGACTAAAGGCTAATTGTTAATCTGAAGTGTCTACTTGTGTGCTTGTTAATGTACTAAGATATTAAAAAAGACAATGTTGATTATAGGTTTTACTTTAGGCTCCAATGACCCAAAATACTACCATGGGTGGACCCTCTGTACCCTCATTGTATGAGATGGCTAAGAAGTCATGCTGGACTTAGAGGAGTTCTTTTATAAAGTTAAATGGCCAGAATGTACGATTTGATTCTAGACCATGTTCTACCCTCTCCAAGAAGGTAATAAGGTAAGTGATCCATAATCTCCTCAAGCTAAGTAAGAGGCATTTAGGGAGAACCGCTGAGAGTACAGCCTCTGATTCTCACCTAAAGGATTTAAAAGTCTAAGTTGGTAACTGGCAGTAGGGTCCCACATGCCAGCCAAAACAGAGGGCTGCTTTAGGTATCAGGAGACCCACAGGAAATAATCCACCTCAGGATTATTTCCCCACTTTAAAAGTGGGGTAGAAAGTGCCAGCCAGTGGATTAAATAGCTCAGTGGATTAAAGTGATTGCAAGCAGGCACATGGGCTGGGAGTTTGATCCCTGGACCTGCTGTGTTGGTCCTACCCCCAGGGGCAAGCTGAGATGGCAATTAAGACTGGGTATGGTGGCGTGCACCTGTAATCCTAGCAGTTGGGAGGCTGTAAATAGTAGAATCAGTAGGAGTCTAATCTAGCAGTGAAACCCTGAACACCCTATAGACCCTTCCTTAAAAGAAAAAAAGGGTATAGGACAAGACTATGGAGAAGTTTCTTAGGTAATGAAAATACTGTTTATCTTAAGTAGATTGTATTTACAACAGCATCCAAATTTTGTCAAAGCCCATCAAAAGTTAATCTGGATTACTCTGTTATATGTAATAATAAAAGTGTGTCTGCCCCACTCACTTTTGCACACATATACTCACTTGCCCTTTCTTTTCAAGTTTAAGAGCCCTAGCCAGAAGCTGCTGCCATGTCCTTGGCCTCCATAACCTAGAGAACTGTGAGTCAAATAACCTGGATGCTTTACCAGTCATCCATTTGAGGTATTCTGTTAGAACAACAGAAAAAGAACCAAGATTCTCCATAATGGGACATCATTTTGAAAGGACAGAGAATGAATGAATAACATCCAAAGAAGGGGCCCACAAATGACTTACGTTGCATCAACCTTCTCCACTCCACGGAAGTAGCTGACACCATCAGATGTGTTGCGCAAGTGGTGGCATTTGTCATCGATCCGGTAAGCTGCCTGTTTATCACTTAGGTCCTTTTCTAGCTCATGCTGGGCAGCTCTATCTGCACTATAACATAGAACAGAGAAATAAGACCTTGTATTCAGGCAACAATTTTCTATAGGAAATGGTCCTTCTATGCCCTCATTCCTTCTCTCCCCATCTCTCTCCTCCATACAACATTCAATTTCCCAGTCTGAGAATTCTTTGGAGATGGCTAGGTGTATGGCCATGAGAACACTACTCCTGCCTTGAACACACTTCCCCTTCCAGGAGGCAATAAGAGAGGGGAGAGGCAACACAGATAAACATGGGTATTTTCTTTCCACACACTAGCAGTTCCAGACATGACACTGGTTTACAGTAACCTGTCTGCCTCCGTGCCTTCTTTTCCTCCTTTTCCATTTCTACATCCTCATGCTCTTCTCCTCTATTCTTTACTTGCAATTCCTCAGGAAATGATGAAACACTTAGAGTGAAGCCTCTCTCTATCCATCCATGATCAGTTTGTGGTCATGCTACTACTAGGAGATTTTTCTAGAAAATATGAAACCCAGAGTTGAAACTAACTCCTAGGGTAGGAGCAAGAGATGAAAATAAATGATGAATCGTGGTTCATTCCAGCTTTGTGCTTCAGGAGCCTCATGACTGAGAAGGAAGAGACTCTGGTGAGCTCTAAGTTACATCCTCTTCTCTGTCTTGCCACATAGAAGAGCCCAAACTCACTCTCAAATATGCAGGCTCAGAGAAAGGCACAGGTATTGGGTGACAGGTGAACCACATCTTTGTTCATGGGATGGCTTATTCAACAAATAATTATTGAGTGCCTACTACTTGCCAGCCATTGTTCTGTAAGCCTGGTATGCATCCATGGATGAAGCAAATATCGGTAAGAGATTTGCTTCTACTGAAAGGGGACAGATTCCCTGAATTGGAATTTATGTGGTTAGAATAACAATGTGAAATGAAAAAGGCAAGAAGAAGGAGGCCAGAAGAACAGATTATGATTTTAAACAAGATGGTCAGGCTGGGTCTTCCCAGGTGACCCTTGGCAAAGACTTGAAAAGGAAGACTGAGATCATGCACATTGGACACTGGCAAGAGTCCTATTTTCCTCTAATGAAATTGAAGAGCATTAATTTAAAAGGGCCAATCTGATGCCAGACAGAAAACAACTTTAGGGGGGACCTAGGAGAACATGGTAATGCTTAGGGTGAGAGATGGTGGTGATTTTGGACCAAAGGTACAACCATGAAGAAGGTAGAGATACCAAATACATTTAAAAGATAAATTCAAGAGAATTGCCTATGAGATTAGACTTCATTCAAAAAAAAGAGTTTAAGTTGAGTCATCAGAATAATGGAATTCCTTCAGCTGAGGTGGGAGAGGCAAGAGAAGACACATTAAGTTGGTATACTTTAGTGTTCCCCAAACATTCATGTAGAGATACCCAGTAGATTGCTGGAGTTTGAGAGATCTAGGCTAGAAACAAAACGCTATAGGTCATTAGCATACAGACTACCTTTGAAAAAAGCAAGACAACTAAACTATCTTAATCATTTCTGTGCTCCCAGTACTTTAAAAAAGGCAAAATATATAGGAGCCACTCAGTAAAGATTATCCTCAGTTGAACCAACTGATTCTACCTGCAGCCTCCCTCTACCTTGGCCTGTGCCTTCACAGAAATTACTTGACCGATCAGAACTAAAATTTCTTTGTAAAGTAGAGAGGGCAGCAGCAGGCAAGACACCTTCACTTTGTGAACTCTAGAAGCATATACATAAGAAGGGTGAAAAGTGAAGGAAGAGCCTGCCCTACTTCTGGATTGTCTCCTGACTTAGGTTTTTGTAAAGAAGCTGAGACTACAAGGTCTGTGTCCTTTGTAGTCTGGCATCAAGATGCCCTTTAAGCTTCCTGTCTTGGGCTGACAACCTTGATGAGGAGGGCTTGCCTGGATCTCTTCTGACCTGGCCTCAAAATCTCTTTGATAAGCTATCTCAAGCAGCTCTCCATCAAGATAAATCCCAAGATAGGAAGAATGCTGATCACCATATTGGCCTAACGAGATTCCATTTTTCAGCCAAACACTTCACAGTTCTTTCCAAAGCAAAAAAGTAGAAAATCTTTTCATCCCCATCACTGGACAGAGCACAGCAGAGGGGCCATCCTGGGAAGTGAGGTAAATATTTTGCCTACTATATATTAAAGGAAAGCTAAGCCCTTTAAAGGATCACCAAAAAAATTCCAAACAAGTGCTCACAAACATGCAGAATCTTCTGCAGAAGTACAGCTAGCAAGGAGACAATGTATAATGTGGATTTTTACAGAGATGCAGATATTCTAGCATGTATGGATCTAAGCCACAAAAAGCTAAAGATGCAAAAGATTTTGGATTAGAAAAAATTAGATTAGAAAAAAAAAAATGTGAACCAGAAGGAAACAACAGAAATGATTCCATAAACTAAACTAAACCTTGTTTCTGCAGTTCCTAGGGATGGGAAATCAAAAATTAGGAATGCACTGCCTTGGAAACTGTAGAGTTGGAAGACAGGAAGACAGCTCAGTGGAATAAGTGCTTCCCTGGCAAGTGCAAGGGCATGAGTTCAATCCCTGGTTCCACAAAAAAAAGAAGAAAAGAAAAGAAAAGAAACGGAGAGTTAACCAAACCTTGTTACTCATCTTCAATAATTATTTGCACCTTTCTCATTAAGGTCTTAATTACATCACCAGAGAAGCACTGCATATACTGTTCACCAGCCTTTCCAGCAATGCATAAGGTGGAAAAACTGAGCAAGCAGTAACTGATGCTATTATTACATTCATTCCTTGCGTATCACATGCTAACTTTGATAACACTAGAATAGGCGCAACCCTCACTTCTCTCTGGAGGGATGTCCAACATGACTTATTTCTAAGGGCATAACCAACATGATCTTCCTATCCATGTAAGGCTATAGGTTCAACCCTAACTTTTCTATATTGACAGCTGTTATCATCACTTTATTATTCTTTTCCCTCTCCCATTCTCCTCCCATCCATTCTCTAAATATTAAGTACCCACTCTTGCCTAGAAAAGAAAACCAGTGACACTGAGGAACTTGTGTTCTGGTAGGGCCTTGGACAAGAAAACTGTTACAATGTAATGGGATGCAGTGAGCTTGGTGGTGATACAGTCAGGGATGGTAGACCTGTGGAAAATGAACACGACTGACCCATACGGAACATTACTTTTCGACCTGCTTGGGCTGAAAATATGTAAGTCAACTTTTCATCAAAGAATTAAAGTTTTTAATTAAGAGAAATCTTAGCTATATTCCAAGCATGGATAGAAGTCCTTTCTCTAACATCTCAAAATTACTTCTTTATATAAATTTAAAGCAAATATCCTAAGCACTCATCCTAATATATAATAAAAGTACAAGTATGTGTGCCTGTGTGTGTGTGTGTGTGTGTGTGTGTGTGTGTGTGTGTGTGTGTGTGTTTGTAAGAAAATAAGGGAAAACTGATGTGAGGCATGAAAGTAAACTTCGATTATAGAGTTAAAGTTACATAACATTGCATAGAGATGTAAAATTCTTACGCAAGTTGGGCAACAGCCTTATCCAAATATCGCTTCATTCTTTCTTGGCAACACAGAATAACATCAACTTCCTACTTAATTGAAAAGTAAAATACATATTAATATTTTTATTATGGAGTAAAACATCCCAGAAGCAAACTTTATTTCTTGAAAACTAGTTAAGTTAAGCAAGAAAACATTATTACATTGACTTACTATCTATTTGTTCCAGTCATCTGTAACAGGGCTAGAGGGAAATTATATTATAGGACAGGGTGGGACATGGTTAAAAATTTTAGGATTTCACTTTTTAAAAATTTTTGTCCTTAATTCAAACAGCAAAAAGAGATCAAAGTTATATTGACATGTAAGTTTGAATTCAAATATACATTTTCTTCTATAAGCTACTCTTCTACAACAACTATTATTTTTCAAAACAAATAGCTATTGTATAACTATAACAAAAATTTACTATAGCAAAGTAAATCAAGGAGGGAAAGCAGGCGGGCAGGAGGAGCCCCCTCTGGTAGTTCATATAACCCTCAGTAGACCCAGGTTTTTGGTCCAAACACGATCCTGTCTGTGCCGTACCACCCAGCTCCTACAGTAGGACCTACACGTGCACTGGATTTCTCTACTTGACCACTCTGTAGTGTTTGGACGTGCGAGGACACAGGGACCATTCCACAGCATGTGCTCCTCCAGGAACTTTAGACATTCACTTCTCTTTGAAATTAAGATTCACATTAGAAAATTATGGACTCAAAATAGCACCACGAAAATGAACTTTAAAAGTGTACCTAGTCATTCTTACTGCTTTCTCATACAAAAAGTAACCATCTTACACACACAGCTTTACGGCATTTTAAACTTGAACATTTTGCTGTGATTTTCAACAGCAATGTGGACAACACATAAACAGCATCGACACATATATCTTTTCCCAAGATTTTGAAAAGTACACCCCAACTGCCCTTAGAAAGGTTCTGTCAACCACTTGAATACATTATATCTTTTTTATCTCTATAACCAAATAGCCACTATATCTCCTCTAAATTTTTGCCTGAGAATCCTTCTCAGTAGACTAGCCAACTTGCCTGAATTTAGGCTAATACAAATACATTTTTTTTTGTTTTTTGTAGAACCGGGAATTGAACTCAGGCCCTCACACTTGCCAGGAAAGTGCTTATTCCACTGAGCCATCTCCCCGGCCCCTACAAATACATACTTATTCATCAATTCAACAACTTCTTTTGTGAACTGATAGTTCACCAGGTTATCCATTTTTCCCCCATTTTTCTTATTAGTGACAAGGGTTCTTATTATTTAAAATTACATCTTTTCCCATCAATATATGTTATTTATCTTTTTACATGTTTGCCCTTTGCCCCCTATGTTGTGCATGGTGTTTTTGATATAGACATTCACCATTTCTATGAATTCAAGTATCATTTCTTGGTTTCTGCCTTTGTTATTTTGATTATAAAAGCCTTTGCTCTAGAATTATTATCCATTTACATAGTGGTTTTCTTCTTTTTTGGTTTAACAGAAAATATTGAATGTACCTAGAATGACAACCTCATTGATTCTTAGATACTGTCAATCAACAGGATGAAGGAAGAATTAAATACCCTCTTGCATGTCCTACCAAACACCCCTGATCTTACAAAGATTCCCTGCTCTAGAAGCTTGTGAAGTAGAATGTGTGTTGTACATCAGTCTTAGGAGTTTGTTTTTGTTTTGTTTCTTTGTATTGTTCATTTCTCAATTGTCTCAATGACAGTTTTTGTGTGTGTGTGTGTGTGTGTGTGTGTGTGTGCGTGCGTGCATGCACATTCATGCATCAGTAAGATGTTGGCAAAGAATGCATACAGTCTTGCTTAGCAAACACTACTTAAAATCAAAATCCCACTGGCTCATGTTATGTGCAGTGTGTTTTAAGATACAATGCACATGGTGGCAATTCCTGGGACTTTTAGTAGGAGAAAATGCATTTAATGAGTTTTTAATAAAAATCTTTAAACAAGTTTTATTTGTGAATTTAAGTAATGTCACATGGTGAATGTCAGGTGGTTGGAGGCAGAGGGAATGGGGAGCCTAGAGCCATGTACTTTAATTTGGAGCTCTTTCCTATAGTGACTTGTGCTCATACCTGATAGTAGCTCTGAAATACCAAAGGAAAAGTAAGAGCAGTGCAAAGCATCCCTTCCCCTGCCCCTAGGAAAGTTTACAGAAGATGGTAGATACACAGAGCAATCAGAAATGTGGGAGGAGCTTGAGTCCAACTGAACCTGATTGTAGCCTCCAACCTAGGAAAGCTAAGATTCTGGCAGAGTGCCACTTTCAGGAGCCGTGCATTTAGGAGCCTGGAAAGTGGGTGCAATATTTCTGGATCCTGACCTGATGAGGAATAATTTACTCCATGAATTGCATGGTCATAATAACTTCTCTGGCATTCTTACACTCCAAGTATTCTAAGTAATAAAAACATTTTATTTGCAGCTCTTCCAATGGAAATTTAACAAGGAAACACAACAAGGAGTTTGAAGAACCATGGTTAATCAATCCTACTATTTGAGCAGGTGAAATCTTTGTTACAATGCATCACTAGAAAACTGTATTATTAAGACAGTGGGATAGAGAGAGAGGCAGAATAGAGACCAAACAGGCTTTTGCTTTCCCTCATGCCTCAAGTAAAGACTCTGGCATTTTACACTCTCTGGTCTTGGTTGGAATATTGATTAAATACATATGCTTCAGCATCAGACACCATTGCCCAAATGCTGACTTTGCCATCTATCAAACTGTGACCCAAGACAGGTTATAACCTAAAGGTAATCCTCATGGAATTTCATAGATAAGTATATATCTTGCTGATGTAAACATTCAGGAAGTGTTAGGTCTCATGTTACAACAGAGATGATTTGCTTGATGTTAGAACTTAACCTTGTTAGAGGTGGGATGTGTTTTCAGCTGAGGAATATGGGCCACATCACAAGAATGTTGAGTTCTGGCTACCAATGTAGACAGGCTCTGGCTCTGAGCTATATTCTGAATTGTGAATATAAAATCATTTCTTACATGACTTGCTTCCCCCACTTGATGCTGATCTAATCAATTTTATGTGAACAACTATACTTATAATCTTATTGACCATAGTTTTGTCCCATCTCATGCCCATCTTGTGAATTCCATGTGTCCCACCTTGGTTCCACCTTGCGTTGTGGATTTGCTCTATAAAATTCTCTAGAAAGGGCAGGCTCACATGAGTCCTCTTCTGTCCCTCTCTTGGACAGAAACTTTCTTTCCCTCAATAAATATATTTTGCTCTTTAAAAAGTCATTTCTTTCTAGGTGTGGTGGTGCACATTTATAATCTCAGCACTCCAGAGGCTGAGATAGGAGGATTGTGAGTTTGAGGCCAGACTGTGTTTCATATGAAATGAGACCTAAAACCCTAAAATAAACTCATTTATTGTATAACACTGTTAAGCTTAGACTCTGTTTCCAGCAAGTTGAAGCTATATTTGCAGCACTATTTATCCACATTAACTTTACATTTTTAAGTTTGAGGAAAATAGGAAAACCAATACAGTACAACAAATTGGACAGGCAAGAACAATTACTTTTAAAATACAATGGTAGGGCCAGGGAGGTGGCTCAGTAGTATAAGTACCTGAATGTCAAGCACAACATCCCAAGTTTGATCTCTGGTACTGGGGAAAAAAAAAAAAGCTCCAATTGCAAGTCTACCTGAGTCTAGCTGATGGAAAACTCACCAATAAAAGCAAAACTCTGGGGGCCGGGGAGATGGCTCAGTAGAATAAGCGTTTCCCTGGCAAGAACAAGGGCCTGAGTTCAATCCCTGGTTCCACCAAAAAAAAAAAAAAAAAAAAAATTAGAGCAGTACTCTGTTTCTATGTATAAGGCTACTTGATGAAATAATCATCAAATAGTCATATATTCTCACTGTGAATTTAGTAAGAAGAGAAAATTCCTTTCATTAGTGATTTACATTATCATTTGCTCCTGAATCTACCCAAGTTGGCCAATTAGCTTGCCTTTGCACCATGGCTCATCATGAGAAACCTTTGGTCCCATCTCCCATTTACAGATAGAAACCTATACAAGGAGGAAAGTTCTTTACTGGGGTCAGAGATCTGTCTGCTCAGTTCTCTCAGAGCAGAGCCCTCCTGGGCTGGATTATGCTGAAATGTCTGGAACTGATTTTGCACATTCTCAATAAACCTCTGTGGCTGCAGTGTTTTTGTTTTCTCCTTCTGCAACACAAAAGAGAGGAAAGCCACTTGTGGTGAGGAAGCTGGCCAGCTGGGGCCAGGCCCAGAGCCCCAGCCTGAGCTCCGAGCTCCTCCGAGTAGCTGCAGGCCCAGCCTGCTCCAGAGAGCAAAGGCAGGGAGGGCTCTGAGTGGCTTGACTCTGTAGTATCACCGGCTTTGGAGGTCAAAAAGGTAGCATGGTCCAGGAGTGCTGTGTAAATGGGAAGAGGGGCCAAGACAGATTCCTCAGGTGAAGCTGTCTACAAGCTCAATGCAGATGGAGTATCTGTTTTCTGAAATACTTTGGACTAGATTTTAGACTTTTGTAGAATTTGGGAATATTTGTAAATACACAGTAAAACATCTTAGGGATGGGACTTCAGCCTAAACACAAAATTCATTTATGTTCAGATATTTTATATACACAGATGATGGTACTTTTATACAACTCTGTGTCATATGACTGTATTTTCATTACAATCCCTCTGTCCCATAAAGACCAAGGTATGGAATTTTCCACTTGTGGTGCCACCTTGGTGATCAAACTTCGGAGTATTCAGATTTTGGATTCATGGAGACGGGATGCTGAGCCTGTTTCTTTTGTTTGTTTGATTGGTTTTTTTGTCTTTCACTGTGCAGTTCAGGCTGGCCTTAAGCTCACTTTGTAGCTCAGGCTGGTCTCGAACTCACAATCCTCCTGCCTCAGTCTCCTGAGTGCTGGGAATACAGGCATGTGCCACCATGCCCAGCCCAAGCCTGTATATTTGATTGAAGGTAAGAGTCAACTGCTTTCATGAGAAAATATTTCACTGTGCTCCTATTTTTCAAAAATAGGCTTTATGAAGTTACTTTTTTTCTAAGATAATAAATTATATGTTAATCTTATTACTTTGAATAAGCAATGAGACACCCTTATTATTTGAACAGTTTTCAGCAGAAGGAAGAAACTAATGATAAGGCATACTATTGATCCAAGTGAAATTTAGGAAAGGGAAAGTGTTGGGGTATTTCTAGCTAAAAAGATGCACTGGAAACTGACTAAAGGGTCAAGGACACAATGGTTGCAACCCAAGCTATGGTGATAAGAGGACAGAGGTACCGTGGGTAGAAAAGGGTGGAAAACAGATTTGGAAGGGTATAGAAAGCTAAAGGGCAGGGAGATAAAAAGAGGCTGAGTTTGATCAGTGTATGCTGCACATATGTGTGGACAATCCATATTGAATCCTATTAACATGTACAATTAACACATAGTTAAAA
>PVKA01007062.1:46828-80098 GCA_004027165.1 Ctenomys sociabilis
AAGACCTCCATTTTGGGCTGGGGAGATGGCTCACTGGAATAAGTGCTTCCCTGGCAAGTGCAAGGACATGAGTTCATTCCTTGGTTGGGGGGGGGGGGGGAGAATGAAGAACTAATGCTTAATAAACAGCATGGGTCACAGAAAGAATAGAAAGAATGGGGAAGGGCCTCAAGCCCATGAAATCTTAAGGAACAGCAGAGATCTTATGGTTATCAGTCCAGACAGTGAAGGTCAGAGCCCTTAGAACTAATTAGATTTAACAGGTGGAAGACGGTCTGTGGGAAAATCAGCAGAGGAGACAGATTGCAGCTGTAAGTTTCTGGGTGGGCACCTGGGGATGATCAAAAGCTTTCCAAACCCATATCCCTGATATCACAGTTGTGTTTCCTGATATGTGTTTTAATGAAGTTATCAGAAGTACACGCAGTTATTCATAGTAATATTTTATGCTACAGTGTTACTAAAGTAAAAAAAAAGTTAAGGAAACAACATAATTATTCAAAGATTTTTTTTTTTATAAAGGACAGCACATTTACATTGTAGAGCACTATGTAACTATTAAAAGAGCAACTAATAAGATAAATTAGCCTTATATAATTTTAAATTAATAAAATACTGTCCAAATTAATTATTCTAGTATGAGTCTGAACTTGAAGATATGTCTGTCGTTAAGTTGCTTGATGCCTCTCCAAACCTATTTAATGAAATGAATGAAAATCCTAAAATTGGTACTGACTTCTGCCCAATAGAATTGCAAGTGATTTTCATATTTCTTTATTCTTTTTTCTGTATTTCAAATTCTCAATAAATTATTTTTAAAGCCAAAAAAATGTATCTTTGTTAAGGGCTATAAACATGAAATGATAATTCTAGTTATAAATGGGTTTGTGTTATTTTATTTTTATTTTTACACTTCAAACATGATTACAATGAAGATTTTCATTATTGAAGCATTTCCCCCATATTTACCGTGAGAAGTTCTCTTTCAACTTCATCGTGAACGAGGTCAATTCCCATTCTCTTCTCTCGATGAAATAAACATTCTCGGGCAACCTACAGACCCATATATAATAAAGTGCATAAATACAAACTGATTTATAATTTTCTCATAAATAAGTCAGTAGGTATTACTAAGAGCAACTTCTCAAAACATTTTGTGGAAATTTAGCATGAAAAAGACCATGACAGCTAAGTGAATCTTAGCTACTGGCTAAAAAGTAAAGAGTTACAGGGCTGGGGCTATAACTCAGTGGCATAAGCCACTGTCTGGCAAGCACAAGGTCCCAAGTTCAATCCCCAGTATCATTAAAAAAAAGAAAAAAAAGTAAAGAGATAGTGCTTCAACACACCTCAGAAAAATTCTTTGTTTGGAAAGTTGATAAAATAAACAGTATCAACCTGATCTCTGCAAATCAACACCTGAGAAAATACTTGGCATAGTTTTAAGAGTAACAGTTCAACAATAAATTATTACTTCCAAATATTTTCTACTGAGAAGAATAAGGAAAAAAATAAATGCTTTTCAGGACATCAGAATATTTGTGTAGTCAAAATTTCAAGTTATTCTTTTTACAGTGTGATTTATTATTTTTCCAGTTATAAAAAGGATATGCTTTTATCTGTTCAGCAGAAGAAATATTATCTTCCTGGATGCCTGTCACTGTTGTTTTTTTCTTGCCTCAACAAAATGGAAGGTATAATGTCCTTACATTTTCACATTATGCTTTTCAAGATGACAATAAATAGTAGATACAAGTCATGAAATATTCTTTGAGATAGAGTATATTAATGAAGCAAACAGAAAACAGTTTAGAGTGCTAACAGTAAATTATGTATGAAAGAACATTATGTAGCTGTTGAAATGCTTTTCTCAAAAAGTATTTCATGACATAGGTCTACAATATAATGTTAAACTTTTTAAAAACATAAATGTAAATATATTAGTATAATCCAGATATAATATCATTAAATAATATCTTTGAGCGACCTTAAATTTTGATAATATAATTAACACTTGTTAGAAGAGAAATTAACATGTCAAAGGGAACTCTCATTTGTTATATATTATTATATTGCTTTCCAGGAAATTTTTCTTAATTCTCCATCCCATCAGTACTATATGAAGGTACCCCTTTCTTACTCTTGTCAATCCTAGATGCAGAAGTTTTCATTATTGCAAATCTGAGATGTCAAAATCTACTTGATCAATTTTATTGGTTTTAAGTTTTATATTTTCTTTGCATTATTGATCATCCAGATTTTCTATTTTGAATGTATCTGTTGATATGAATCACTCTAAATTTAAACAGGAGTTTATGATCTTGTGTTGAGAGTAAATGCTCCGGCATGAAAACATGTTATGAAAATTTTACAGAAAAGAATCAAAATTAGAGTCATCTCACTGAAAGCAGCCATCACCAAGAAGAATGCTAAGAAACTGAATCTCCTTCATGAGGGAAAGGGCTACTGTCTCAAGGATACTGAATTCTTGAAGGTGGTATGCGATGTGCTGTGCTATAAAATCAATTCATCTTCAGAGTACAGGTTCAGGGAAGGCCTTCTCACTCGGAACAACTATTGAAGAATTTCCTTAAAAATATAGCATCAGTGTCTATCAACTTTTCTCAAGATCCTAGGGATTGTATATCTTTGTGTGTCTGTGGATCGTGGTGCGGGAGTGTGACAAGAAGTGACATTGTGCAGGGATGCCTAGTTAGTTCAAGCCACTAGCCTTCCAGTTCTTTGGTTCTCTAAACTCTTCTTGTAGATACCATAGTAAAGGCCTAGTGCCAACACTGATCATCTAAGAAAGAATTCAAGAAAACGTGAATATGAATGGTGTCAGGCACAGGGACAGGGATTTGATCCCTGGCATGCCATACTGGCCCCGCCCCCACGGCACGCTGAGACGGCAACTGAGACCGGGTGTGGTGGCGCACACCTGTAACCCCAGCACTTGGGAGGCTAAAAACAGGAGGATCACTAGGAGATTGGTCTGTGCAGTAAGATTCTATAGACCTTGTACTAAATACATTTTTTAAAATGGTGTCATGTTCATCAAAATCTATACACCTTCTAAAATATCTGATATGATTAGCACATCTTCAAATATGGAATGTCTCCGTTCAGTGGTGGAGGGCAGAATAGGGCTGGAGTGTCCATCAGGTGGTGCAAGAGTCAGAGGTGATCGGGGCTACTCAGAGGCCTGGTCAGAGGCCTACCAACCTGCTGCCACTGCTGCCATGGCAACTGACATTACCTTGCTTCTACTCAATAAAACTCATTCCTGAAATGCTCTCATTTGACACTTTGTGCCCTGAAAAAAAATCAGAACATACACAGCTGTCTTTCATGACACAAACTAATGGGATAATATTTTGTTTTAAATGTTTTTTATCTTAATCTAGAGCCAGCAGAGACCAAGCACCCTTTTTGAAATAATCAGGTGCAGGCCTGTAATCCCTCCAATCCTAGAGGCTGATGTAGGAGTACTGAAAGTTCGAGCCTGGTGTAGGCAACTTAATGGTTTAATAAAACCATAACTCAAAAATATCTTTTTTTAAATTTTGGAGATGTAGCCTGGTATGAAGCCCTTGTACTGAATTCCCAGTTTTTATAAGTTGAAAAATATAAAAAGCTGGGATGTAGCTTAGTGTAAAGGGCTCTGAGCTCAACTTTAATGCATGCTTGAGAGAGAAAGAGAAAGAGAGATTCACCTTAAACTTCTGTGTCTTAATGGTATCTCTTTAGTTTTCTTTGAAATCAGAATTTTCAGTGTTTGTTCTATGCACTGTGAAAAATGGCAACAGTTTTGCCTTGACTAAAACTAGTACAGATGTAATAATAAGGGTTCTACAGGCTAAATAAAACTTAATTCTACATATAAATAACTTCAGAAGTTCAACCAATGGGCAACAGCAATCAAAATGCAGCTTCTTTTCTAATCAGCTGCCAAATTTACCTGCAGAGGGGCTTCGGTCTCCAGTAAAGCCCTCTCTAATCTTTTCTTACTGTCAGTAAGTGCATTTGTCTCTCCAATCATCTCGTCCAACTCATGAGTGATTTCAGCTTTCCAAAACCCTATATCATTGACACGTTCTCCCAAATTTTGGGTAGAATCTGCCTGGGTTTTTCTTGTTTGTTGATGTTTGTCCTGAATGAGGCGAGAGGTATCCACTCTGAGTCTCTCTGAATTATGTCGGGAAGTTTTAGACTCCTGGTAGTTCGTTAAATTCGACCTGTACCAATCATCAGGAGTGTATCTTGTGAAGAGGGTGGTTCTGTTGGAAACAAAGGGAAGCATGGTGCTCTCGCACACCCTCTGAGCTCTGGTGCAGTATGGGCCCAAGGCTGGCAAGTCAGAGGCCACTTTGTAGTATGTGTTTGGTTTCCAAGGAAGGCTCAAGCTATGGGTCAAATTGTAATGGGGAAAGCGATCCCTGTAGCTTGATGCCATGGTACCAAGGGCTGGTAGGAAGTTGGTTGGTGTTGGTGCAGGATGGGCATAAGTTGATGTTAAAGTAGAGCCTAAAGGCTCCATGGTGCTCAAACACGATCTGTTCATCTTTCCTGTTTAAAAAAAAAAAAAGGAAAATTAGACAGTCACATAAAACATTATCACAAAAGATACAAATAAAAGAACACATATGACTTAGTATTAGTGACCTGCCCTTTAACTAGATATTCTAATTTGTTATCCAGATTTTCCAGTGACAATCTAATCTATTCCAAAAAAATTCTAGTCTAAATTCTTTTTCACTTCCATATCTCTAGAATGTTTTAAGGTCATATTTTAAAAAATCATCCATCTTAACTTGTTAAATTTTTAAAATTGAGAGTAATATCTTATTGTAACAAATTCAAATCAAGAGCCTGAACTTAATAGAGTTTAACACAGAGGTATGCAAGTCTTAGAGCTATGTTGTTCATGAGCTCTATGATGTAGGGCAAATTACTTAACCTCTCTGTGCCTCAGTTGCTGCATCCATAAATAATAGGAAATAATATTACTTCCTTCTTGAATTGCTGTCAGCAGCATGAGCACAGGGTTGCTGGCAGCATTCCAGTGACCCTACTGTGTTATCTTAAATAAACATACAATCTTGTAACAGTGGCAAGGCCAGTGTGCAAACACAGATTAGGGTGAGTACTTGGTCTCCTCTCCTGGCAGCCTGCCACATCTAACACAGGATTTGGTGCAGCCACAAGAATACAAGGCTTAGGACAATGCAGAGTATTTAAAATGCATAGCATAGCATGGTAAATACTATATGTTAATTTTTAGTTACTAATTTAGAGTAGTGTATATAGTAAAAGATTAATATTCCTTCTCCCTTAAAAGTAGTCACTGTGACTATGCTTAGTTTAATAACAGTTGTAATTTCTCAGACATTTTCTTACTAATATATGGATATATATTATTAAATATATCACAGGCATCCATTTATATGCCATTTTAAATATAAAAGTTGAACCCTGATCATTGTACCTATCATTCTATAATAGTTTTTTCAATGCTAAATACATATTTTATACCTTTCTTATTTTAGAACACAAACATTTATTTCATCCTTTTTACCAATCCCACTGTCTGGAAATTTTGTTCATTACTATTCTAAAAAAACAAGGATGCCACAGACAATGACATGCTTTTCATAATCTAAATATCATTCTGTCTTGAGATTAATGTCTATGAATTTATTTACTGGAAAAAAAAAGTAAAATCAGAAGTAATTCTATGCTCCACTAAGAAAAAACATACCCCAATGATTAAAGAGCTTTATTTCTTACTCTTTGGTGCCCATACCACAAAATAATCTGTTTGTGGTTCTATGTCCAAGTCAAAATCCACTCAGACCACACAGCAGTGACCCACATGGCCCTGGATCATCTTTTTCTATATCCCTCTTTCTATAGCCCCAAGTATTTGATACAATTAGCCAACCATAGAGTAGGACAGTGAAAAAGAAAACCTTGGTAAATACTTATAGCTCTTTACTTCTTTCTTTCTTTTTTGAACTGAAATTGCAAATATGACCTTTTCAAAGGCAAATTTCAATCCTTAAATTCCTCTTATTTTGACCATTTTCAGGTCAAATTTAGAAACAAATCTGGTTTTCTCCAATCAAGAGGGTGAAAATGGATATGGACCACTTCCTATTTCACTTGGGTTAAATCTTTACAATAAGGGGCCCCAAATCCAATGACTCCCTTGGTCCTTTGACCACAGAGTTCTAAGCCTGTTAGATGGCATCCTGAGACAACCTAACAGTTGCACCAGGCAGCTGTTATTCTAAGGCTGATACATAAAAGTCAAGTTCACCAGATAAGGCATTTGAACTGAGTAAAATCCATAGAGGGTTTTTTTTTTTTTGTTTTTTTGGTTTTTTTTTGTTTTGTTTTGTTTTTTTTTTCCCCTGCATGGGAAGCACTTATTCCATTGAGCCATCTCCCCAGCCCTCCATAGTGGTTTTTAAAGCATCTAGAGATTTTTTTTTTTTTTGAGATTTGCTTTTAATTAGGGGTGAGATATGGCCTAGAATTGGACTCTAAAGCATAGAATCAGTTATTTAGAATTTAGAAAAAATAGAGTTTTCATGTATGGAAGGAAGGCAGAAACAGCATTTTATAGCTACAACTGGAGTTTTCATTCTAGCCAACATCTCTGAAAGATATTCAAGAAGACTAGATAAAAAAATCACATCATGATGTTTCATCAAAATATTTCACTATCATATATATTTTTGGTGGAACCGGGGATTAAACTATCATATATTTTTTTTCAGCATTGATCAAGAAAACCAAGGCTGTTGTGACCTAAAATTATTTAAAAACTGAAAACAATATCCCTCACCATGAGGGACATAAATATTTAGCCTCTTGTTTCAAAAACCTAGACAAAATATATGGCAAACTGCTCTCACACATTGGACAATGGGCAGCACCAGACTGGGCTAACTGAGAGAGGAGAAGTAAATACGACGAGCCCTCTCCTGGCATTATGCCGGGAGGCAGTTTCCAGGTCACAGTGGGAAAATGGATGAAAACAGACAAGAACATTGCAGCCTGTGTAAGTTGAGAAACTTATCAGAATTTGGAGAGGTTGTCACTGCTGGAAGCTGTGAAGCACAATTCTGCAATAAAATGAGCAACACATTGCAAACAGCTCCAGAATCTACATAGGGAGGCGCTTGACTCTTGGCTGAGTAATAGAACACACATACAGTGCCAGGCCCTTCACAAATGTTGGCAATGAGTGCTAGTAGATTTGTTAAGGAAACAATTTCCAGAGTTTATAGAGGGTAGAGTCAGACTAACCAGCCTGTAGAGTCAATGGTGGTAACGTGGAGCATTCAGTGGGGACCTCAGAGGAGTCACACATTTAAGAGAGGGCTAAGCTGTCCCTGGGGTGAAGATATGGAAGACTTACTCTAGCAAAGCCTAAAAACAGGTCTCAAGGAGATTGAACTATCAAAATACTTTACTATGTAACATCATAATGCCCAATATCCAATCCAAAAATATTGAACATATGAAGAAGAAGGAAAATATAAGGCATAATAAGGAAAAATCAATCAGTAGAAGCATGCTTAAAAATAGGAAATGATGGGACTACCAAATTGCATTCAAGTATTTGATTCAAAAACACCAGAGAGAGGACAGAGGAGATAGCTTACTGATATAAGCAGTTGTCTGACAACCATAAGGTCCTGAGTTCGATTACCATTACAAAACAAAAAAATAGGTATATAAAAGACTAAAAGATAAATCAAATGAAGCTTTAGATATAAAACATACAATACAGACTTTCATAACATACACTTGTAGAATTTTACTAGACAGGATGAAGAGCAGAATAGACAACAGAGAAATAAAGATTTATAAACACAAGTAACCAAACTAAAGCACAAAAATTTTTAGCTGAATAAAAGGAAAAAATCCCCTCAGTAACCTATGATACAAAAGCAAGTAGTTTAACATCATTTCTTTGGAGTGCTGTAAGGGGGTAAATATTTTTAAATAATGACCAAATATTTTCAAAATGTGGTGAACACTATAATACTTAGGTCCAAGAAGCTCCATGAACTCCAAAGAGATAAAGAGACAAATACACACACACACACACACACACACACACACACACATACACACACCCCCTCTCAAGGCCTACTGCTACATTCTCTGCCTCCTCAAACCAAAATGGATGAAAACAGTGATAAAAAAGAAAACCTTAAAATTAGTGTAAGACAACACATACAAAGAGCAAAGATAAACATTAGTGTAGAGTTACTGTCAAAAGCTATCCAACCCAGCCAGGCGTGGTGGTGCAGGCCTGTAATCCCAGCACTGGGGAGGCTGAGGCAGGAGGATTGTTGTGAGTTCGAGACCAGCCTGAGCTACAAAATGAGCTTAAAGCCAGCCTGAACTGCATAGTGAGACCCTGTCTCAAAAAGACAAAAAAAAAAAAAAAAAAAAAAAAAAAAAAAAAAAAAAAAAAAAAAAAAAAAAAAAAAAAAAAAAAAAAAAAAAAAGCTATCCAACCCAGAAGATAATTTCTTCTAGCAGTGCTGGAAATCAGAGTAGGCGAGCAAGCCGCCACTGAGCTATATGTCAAGCTCTAACATTATTAAAGGGCTAGAAGAAAATAATACGCCTATAATTCAATATCTAGTGACAATAACCTTTAAAAAATATGAAATGAAATATTTTAAAACAAAAATAAAAAGAGCTCAGCAGCAGCAGACCTCCAATAAAAGAATCACTAAGGGAAATTCTTCAGGCAAAAGGAAATCATACCAGATGGAAACTTGGATCTACACAAAGAAATGAAGAATGTCAGAAATGGTAAGTATGTGAGCTAATATTTTTTACAAGTTTTTCCAACTTTCAAGTCCCTCTAAAAGATAACTGCTGAAAGAAAAAACAAAAATTTATTGTGGGATTTATAAAATGGAAGTAAATTATATGTTAACAATAGCACAAGTGATGGAGGGCTTAGATGGAAATTTATTATTTTAAGGGTCTTCCTGAAATCATACAGCCTTACTTAAACACATCTTGTGGTAAGTTAAAACTGCATGTTCTAAACTTTAGAGGAGCACTTCTCAAACTGTAATCTTTTTGTTTTGTTTTACTTTTTTGTTTTGTAGTACCAGGGATTGAACTCAGGGCCTTGCACTTGCTAGGCAAGTACTTATTCTATTGAGCTATCTCCCTGTCCCCTCACACTGCAATCTAAGAATCACGGGCTGCCTAAGACCTTCTAAGGTAAAACTATCACAATTGTCTTCATACTCAGGTGCTAGCTGCCTTTTGGGCCTGCATTCTCTTACAAACTTACAGTGGGATTTTCCTGCGGGGATGTGATTTGTGCTATCCCAACAGATTAAGTGAAGGATACATAGAAACTCAGTTACTAAGCAAGAAATTAAAGCATTTTGCCAAAAGTGTAAAATAATAGCATTCTTTTTGATTTTTTGTTTGTTTTGAAAAGTATAAATGCTACCTACAAGGTTATTTTTATATTTATTTTTACTCTTTTTGTGGATCCGGGGATTGAGCTCAGGCCATTGCGCTTGCCAGGGAAGCACTTATTCTACTGAGCCATCTCTGCAGCCCTTACAAGGTTATTTTTAGAAGAAGTTCTGTTTTTAACTTTTACATTTTAACTGTTAACTCATTAGAGTATTTATCTTTTCTAATATAATAAAGATTGATAATATAATGACATACATGCAAGGTCTTCCAACGCTTCAATATTTTGTAAAAGTTTCTGTTCAAACATCAGCCAGTTTTTAACTGCTAACCAGAAGCAATCTCTAAGGGGACAAGAAAGAGTTCTAGCTAACAATCCAAGCAAAAATGACAGATTTATCAAAACAATCTAATAGAGAGACAGATTCTCAGACTGATTTTTAAATAATGACATCAAATTCTTTAATGTCTAAAGTTTTCTTTTAAATATAAAGACAAGTATTAAAAATATGAAAAATATGCGCCAGCCCCAGCCCAGCCCCAGGGTCTGCTGAGGGCATTGAGACTGGGCATGGTGGCACTCGCCTGTAATCCCCGCACTTGGGCGGCTGAAAGCAAGGATCACCACAAGTCCAATCTGTGTAGTGAGACCCTGCAGACTCTGTGCTAAATACATAAAATAAAATATGAAAAATATATGTGTAAACAGTAATAAAAAACTATGAAGTGATCATAATTAATATCAAACCAAGAAGACCTCAGAACAAGAAATATTATTAGAGATAAAGAGGATAAAGGACTCATTTGAAAATAGAATAATCTTAATATAACAATCTTAACCTAAATAACTTTAAATATATAACATAAAAACTGACAAAACTAACAAGAAATAGATAAATCCACAACAATAGTTGGATATTTAAACTCTCTTTCATCAGTAATTTATAGAACAAATAGCAGAAGAAGGCAATATAGAGAATGTTTAAATAACATTACATCTATCTAAACCTAGTTTACATCTACAGAATGCTCCACTCCAAACAGTGGACTGGATGTCATTCCAAATTACAGAAAGAGCACTCACCAATGAGAACTCTACCATGAACCATAAAACAAGTATCAGGAATCACAAAACACTGAAATCAAGGTATGTACATTTTTTACTATATCAGAATTAAATTATAAATCAATAATAGGAAGATATTTCAAAAATCTCCAAATAGTAGAAAATTAAAAAACATAGTTCTAGATAACACATGAATCAATGAAAAAAATCACTTAGGAAATGACAAAATATCTTTTAGTGAATGATAATAAAAACAGCAGATCAAAATGTATAAAATGTAGCTAAAATAGAGATTATTAGGAAGGTTATAACATTGAATTGTTTATATTATAAAATATGAATAAACTAAAAATCAGTGACCTGTGCTTATATCTGGCCTGGTGAGGGGGAGGGGATAAAACTAAAATAAATGGATGAAATTTTAAAAAATCAGTGAAAGAAAATGGACAACTAAGAAAAACACTATTGAGATCCTAACAAGAAAATGATAAGCTTTTTGCTAGACTTATTAAAATTAAAAGATAGAAGACAAATTACTGATCTCAGGGATGAAACAGAATATTATATATCCAATAAGCACTAGAAAATTAATAAAACAATATTAATAACTATGTGAAAAATTCGATAATTAGATGAAATGGATAAAATAAAAGATACAAAGAAACCAAACTAAAGAAGTGATAGACAATAAAAGTATCCCGTTCATAAAAAATTTGATGGGCCAGCCAGACAGTTCAGCAAATTCAAGTACCAGCTTAGGCAGATGCAGAAGTTGGAGGTTCAATCCCAGCCTGCGGTGCCGGCCCTGCTCCCAAGGCCTAGGGAGACAGATTGAGACTGGGCATGATGATACCTGTAATCACAGCACTTGGGCAGCTAAAAACAGGAGAATCACAGTCTGATCTGCGTGTGACCCTGTAAACCCTGCACTAAAATAAAATAAAAAATTTGAATCCACAATTTAGAATACCTCCTCAAAACCTCAATCCCAGATAAGAGCCACTGAAAAATTTTACCAAACTTTTCAGAAGGAAAGAATTCCTAAGCTTTTAAAAGCCAAAGGGGTCTGGGAAGATAGTTTCTAGGTCTAAGCACCTGCCTGGCAAGTGCAAGGACCTGGGTTCAATTCCCAGTGCCACATGTGGGCACAGAGCCAGCCACCAAAACCAGGCATGATAGTGTATACCTGTAATCTCAGCACTGGGGAGGCTGAGACAGGAGGATCACTACAAGTCCAAGCTGCACAGGGAGACCCAGTACCAAATATATAAATAAATAAATAAATGCCAATGGCTTCACTTTGCTGATATGTGTTTTATAATATTTAAATAATTCTCTAAAGTATAACTCAGTAGCTTCCTAAAAAGGTATGCATAGCACATACTAAAATCATTTAATTTTCCAGATATCAAAAAATTTACAGCCATCTTATATTTCCAAGTAAATTATTTTGAAAAAAAATTTTTGAAAATATCCATGGAAGAAAATCTGTCCCCTAGAGCATGTGATTGCACTTTGCTATACTTTTATTCATAATGACCAAAAAGCATTTTAAGAAATGAGGAACAGGCTACCAAGGGAAATAGCATTTGACTATGTTCATTTAATGTGTAGTCAATAGGTATGTATATAGTGAAAACAATTCAAGGGTTATCCTCTGTAAATACTAACATAATTAATGGAGGATTGATCTCACAGATGCAGTAAGCATTGGAAAGCTCATTTCCATAGCAATTCAGAACACAGATGCCTCAGGGTGAGCAGACATATTTTATAACACACTTAGGCAAAACTTTAGGATTATAAATATTTTAAAATATAAAATATTTAAAATATAAAATACAAGTGCAGGAAGTTTACTAGATTTGTTCCACAACCTTCCTCTAAGCAAGCATAGCTTAAAACACCCACACGCAATCAATCCCTTTCTTTCAGTTCCATCCATTTGATTACCCAGAGTTCCAAACTGAAGTAGGACTAAAACCCTGTCATCAATACATGAATACAGAATTAGAAGAACTTATACCAGACTTCAAAGCTCCAGTAGCAACACTTTATAAATACATTAAATAAAAACACAGGAAGAGTTGGATAATCTCTTCATACTGTTAAAAATATTTGGAAAGGAATTATGTTATGATGGTGTATAGACTACTATGCACTGCCTTGCTCTATAGCAGTGCCTAGTAAGCTTGAAAGGGCACATTCCCTGTATGTAACTCAGCTACCCTAGTTCTTCATGCATACCAGAATACTATCTATATAAGCAGAGTGCATATGAATTTCTCACATTTTTCTAAAGGGAATCATCTAGTCCACAAATAGTCTACAAATGCATGCATAATTTGTGATAATTTCATACAAGAATTACAAAATTCTTTCAAAATAAAACTCAGAAAATAAATAAAAATTAATCGACCCCCCGTACTAAATTACCACACCACAGTTGAAATGAACTAGAACATGTATAGCACTAATACTGTTAATTTTTTCAATATTATGTAATAAAAGTGAAACAATTCAAGGGTTATCCTCTGTAAATACTAACATAATTAATGGAGGATCAATCTCACAGATGCGGTAAGCATTGGAAAGCTCATTTCCATAGTAGAAAATACATAAGTAAACGTTAAATTCTGGCTTGTCAGTACAGTAGGGAAGGAGAGAGGGATATGGGTCTCCAAGGGCTACTAGAAGAAGCCTTGGGCTGAGGATGTAGTTCAGCCGTGTGACGGCCGGGTTCTATTCCCAGTCATGGGGGACAGGAATAGGAGAGGAAAAGAAGAAGAATGCCTCAATTATAATTGCGCTTAGATCTTTTCTTTTTTTTCTTTTTTTTTCTCGGAACCAGGGATTGAACTCAGGCCCTTGCGCTTGTGTGGGAAGCGCTTATTCCACTGAGCCATATTCCTGGTCCTAGATCAGGTTTTTATGTGCTTAGTTTTTTGTCTTTTTAAATTTAGGACTGGATGCATGGATGCTTTTTCACTCTACTTATTTTGCTATTTCATTTTTTAAAAGAATGTTATCAAATACCTCAAAGCACTTTGTCTATTAATAAACCTACTCATTTTCTTTTTTCCAAAATGACCAAGTGAATCATTTCAGCCGTGTCTAAACTGTTTTTCTACAACAAAACAAGTGTCCAGGAGAAAACATACAGGGGCTTAGTCTACACTGTCAAAACACATGCCACAACTTCCTGGCCTGAATTTGTGTAAACCTGCCTCAACCTGAATTTCAGACTCTTCATCTTGCCCTGAGATGCAGCTAGGAATCTGGACTAATGATCAGGGCCCAAAGGGGCCCTCGTTCCGGGACACCTAGGTGGACAGCACACGATGCTGCCTGGGAAAGAAAAAACGGGCCTTACAATGCACACGCGGGGGGTCTGGACGCCCTTTCCCGGTGCCACCTTTAAAATAATTACTCCATCACTGAAAGCCATCAGAAGGGCAGACTATGAGGGAACAGAGACTAGATAGGAGATGTCCTTGGGTTTGTGGGGGTTTTATTTGATGAGAACAAGTGAGCTAGAGAAGTGAAGGGCTGTGCAGGGTTTCTGCGACCTTCCCCGGATTCTGAACACAGACGATGGAGCCCTGGTAGGCGAGAGGGTCTCTTCGGGGTCATCCCGGCAGCAGGCAGGTGTCACCCGGACCACTCACCTGTCGGCAGAAGCCAGCCGAGGGGCGGGGAAGGGAGCGGTGCAGGGCCAGGTGAGGGCGCAGGGTCGCAGCCCCGCCAAGCCGCCCTCGGCAACTCCGGCGCTGACGTCCCGGGCCGAAGCCCGCCTTTCTCTCCTGTGACGTCAGCCCTCACGGACCACTCGGAGACTGCCCCGACCGCCTTCTAGGAGCTGATTGGTCAGTCCGAGAAGCGGCCCGAGGCGGGAGTTGCTTGGGCTGGAGGGAGCCCCCCACCCCCGAGGTTGCCAGGGACGCTCTGGCGCCTAGGAGCTGAGGTGCAACGGCGACAACCTGGGTGGGAGATGAAAGGAGTGAGGAACAACCCAAGGGGGAGGCCAAGATGATTCCACCGCCTGTCTTGCAGCACCTGATTCTAATCTCTTTCAGCTGCAAGGAACTTGATAGCCATTCTGAGGTCCTCCAAAGGCCTGGAGCATTAAGAACCTGTCCTGGGAAGTCTCCACTTTTAAGCTCCTCCCACTCTCTCCTACAGAGCTTCTACCAGGGGGATTACCTAGTGGTCTCCCCCTCCTTCACTGGGAGGAAAAAGCTTAGATCCTTTTCCTTTCTGCCACACCGTTCCCTGATCCCCCCCCCCCCCTTGTCCTTCCCTTTTTCCCTCCCGCCTTGGCATTCTTCCCTTTAAATACTACGTTATTACCATTTCATTCAGGCTTGGCCCACATCTTTTACATATATCCTCATTCACCCACATAACCTCCTTTCAATATTGTAATGGAAGTTTATATTTTACAGATGGGAAATTGCAATTTGGAGACGTTAATTGATTTAACCGCAGTCACCCAGTGGCAGAGCTTGCAGTACAACTCAGATCTGTCACACTTCAAAACACTTTCCATGAAGTAGCCTTCTGGCTGTGTTAACAGCAAAATTCAGAGTTACTCTGGTAACCATCCAAGCTGAGGGAAATACAGCTCTCAGTTAAACACTCTTGGTGTTTCTTGCCTGGTGTTTCTCGCCTGACGTTCCTCCAAAGGGAGTGAAGTGATTACAAGCCAGGAGCAGGTCCTTGGCTTTGCCCATTTAGAAACGTGGTTCAAGTTTATCAGAAACTGAGGCCAACTGACTCACGAGCCTGAAGTAGGGACCTTAAAATACCATCACCAGGGTTCATATCAAGCAGCATAATCCCTCTAAAAATGGAGATAAGCTCAGAATATTGTGCCCAAGTAGGAAATCTACAGAATATACCTAGTCTTCTACTCATGAGACCGTATGTAGGATTCAACAAGCCACATCTAGGCTTCCACAGCCCACACTAGGGTATTGCCAATGCTGTCTTTTTGTTTTTCTACATTCTTTATCAGTAAATCTCTACTTTGGATCTAAGAAACATTTTGCACTGAGCTCACCTATATTACTGTTTTTCTTTCAAGTAGAGTGTGCTATATTTTGTATTCTCAGAATTCAAGATGGGTCTTCTGATGCCTGTGGACTATAGACAATACAGTTCATAGTGACATATTTGTTGAGTCAGTAGGCTGGCAGCTGTTCTAAAATAGATTTAATTATCTGCAAACTGCTTGTTCATGTAACATGTGAAACATCATTGCTAGTTGCATACCAAATTCATTCAAAGTCTGACTTTTAAAAGTGATGAATTGATGGCATAATTTGGTGTTTGGAGTGAATCTTTGAGTTGGTGCATTTTTAAACCTCTTGGATTAAAATTTCAGGCTAAATTGGTCAACTTTGGTCTTCACAAAAAGAATTAAATGATTTAAAAATAATTTATAACTGAAATTGAAAGAATTTGTTCAATAGGACAGAAAAATTGGGATGAGGAAAAGAACAAATAAAAAAGGGAAAAAAGATATGGTTAATTTTTTTCTTTTTATTCTTTTTTAATTTTGAATTTCTTACAACTTTTTGTTATGATTTTGTTTTGTTTTCTTCTGTTTTTCCTTTAAACCAGTATTACATGTTTATATCTGGCAACCTGAACAACTACCTTGAAGATAACATCATGCAAAACAGCAACCATCATTGAGTTCCTATCACTTTGTTTAGTGAAATTTTGTGCCATTTCTAATGCTCTTTTTCTTTCTAACACTATTTTGTATTCTCTAAAAAATAAAAAAATAATAATTTATACCCTCTCAAAAGATTGTTCCATTAACAGTTCAGTCTTTGCCAGAATTAAGAGATTAATTCTTACCCTTCCATTTATTCTGGAGTGGAACCCTCCAACAATGCTTACTTGCCTTATTTATAGAGAGAGTAAAGCAGAACAACCTGTGCTCAACTATTCAACTTTACTTTGCTCAGCAGCCCCATAAGTTCAGGAAACACCAGATCAATGTTTCACAAAGCATGTTCCCTAGATTATTCAATTAATGATAGTTGTAGCATCAAAAAAAAAAAATGTGTGACTTTCTGACACGAAGAGAGGTAGATAGGTTTCCTTAACACAAGAATTCTCAGTCTTTGAACTGTCATCTTGTATTTTCCCATGGAATCCTAACCACAGAATTTTAAAATCCTAGAGTAGTTCTTAATGTTTCCGACTACACTAATGTTCCATTGAACACAGTTTGGGAAACATGCTTTAGTATAGTGCAGAAGTTTCAAGTTTCAAACTAGATGTGCTCTAAATGTATATTTCAGTGATTAAAAGAAAAAATTATGTACATGTCCAACTTTTGCTAGATATTCTCCAGATTAATATAGAAACAAGTAGTTTATCTGTGTACTCAATAAAGAGTTCAAACTCAATTATGATTTGATGGCACAATTGGTCCCTCTTGTTCAGAAGTGTGTGTGTGCACACGTGCATGTGTGTGTAAGAGTGGAAAATAGGAAAATAAAAGAGGAAAATACAGAAGTAAAAGATGTATCTAGGAATGTGAGTGTTGAAGGAAGGGGGGACATCTAGAAAAAGAGAACAGAGAATATTATCTTTACAGCCCACTGGCTCTAATCAGTTTATTTCTTCTAAATACTCTTAATTCCACAATTACATTAAATAGTATTTTTATACAGGAAAATTGAAAATATTTGCATTTTAGAAGAGATTAAAATATACACAATCCTTCATTTTAGAATAATATCTGTTCTTTATCATGGTTGTTACAAATTACTTAAACTTGAGTCATTTATAGGAAAATGAATGCACCTTGAAGCAATAACATTAAATGAATAAATCAGATACATAAAGCTTGAATATCTCTTATATAAGAAACCTAAATTTTGAATAAAGAGAAAAATAACAGATAAATAGCAGAAAGCAGAGATAGCTCTTTCTCCAATGGGATCAAGAGATAGAGGGGGAAGGAAGGGAAAGTAGATAAAAAAGGAATTAAGATGTGACGTGTACATGTCCCGACTCCACACATGGAATGGAAACATTATTAATAATACTTATAGAACAAAAAGAAAATAACTTAGGAACAAATCTGTACTATTTTATTCAGATTTGCACCACCAGTATCCATGGGATTATTTCCCTTGAGGTCTGCATTGGGAATTGTTGCTTTTATATATAGCAGTGCCAAGCTACAAACTGAGTGTGGGTCCAAATGAGCATAACATATAGAATACAACAACAGCAAGACTTACAGGAAAGGGCCTTACAGGAGGGCTGATCTGGAGGCTCAGTGGGCTGTGTCACACACACACACACACACACTTTTCTAGAAAATAGTTCATTGAAAATTTCTGTCATGTGCATCAATGAGCCGCTCTTCTGTTTTGCTTATGTTACTAGGATATTAATAAGGGTGTGTATTGAAGTCAATTTTTAATTGAACAGATTTTTCATAGCATAAAATTGCAGGGCACACCTTTAGGGGTAGTTCCAGAGAGTCAAGGTATGTGTACTCAGCGAAAGCTCAATATCATCATTTTAGCCACTTGTTTAAATAGAAGAGCTCTGACTCAAGTTATTAAATGACTTGCCCAAGGACACAGTATTGCTTGGGATTTCCTGGAAACCAGGCTTCCACAGTGCTCCCTTTGCATTATCTCATTCTATATTGTTTCACATGTTGCCTTTCTCACCAGACCAAGTTCAGGAGACCAAAGACAATCTCCTTCCAGCCTCAGTAACAGGCACTATTTTTAAATCATCTCTTCTGCACCTACTTCACATATCATTTCATCTATATCTCTCAAATTAACCTCAAAGACTGACATTATTCTCCTTTTACTTTACAGAAATGTATGGATTAAGTAACTTGACCAAGTTTTCATTATCCAGAAGGTCACTGACAGAGTGCCTCATAAGACTGGGTGAACCCAAAGCCTGTGATCTTTTTCCACATCAAAGGCTTCTTATGCACTCTTTTTTCTTGTAGCACCAATCATCAGACCTTGCTTCTGTGGCATACCTAATACATGTTGAATGAATGAATGAATGAATGAATGAATGAATGAATGAATGAACGAACGAATGAACGAATAAATACATCACAGTTCTAGGAAGAAGGACTAGATACTAGTAGATTTAGTGTTTCTGTTTTAATCATTAGATCTTTAATACACTTTGACTTTAGTTTAGTACTAGGTGATAGACCTAGGTGATAGACCTATGTCTAATTTTGACTCTTTTTATGCAATGTTTTTTATTTGTTTATTTGTTTTGAGTGTTTTGTTTAAGATAGAGTCTCACCATGTAGTTCAGGCTGGCCTGGATTCACTATGTAGTCCAGTCTGGCCTTATACTTGCAGTAGTACTCCTGCCTCTGTCTCCTAAGTGCCAGGATTACAGACATGTGTCACCAGGTCCAACCAATCTGGAACTATGATCAGAACTTTAATCTTAAAGTTTCATTGTGAATGTCCTGGTATTTGCTGATAGCATATGTCATAAATTACTCATCGATGACACAACAAAAGTGATTCATATTACTGCTCTACTGGGATCCTGGCAACATAAAGGCATAAAGACACAAACAAAATACTTAATGGCAGGAAAAACAATTTGGTTTAATGTCATTAAGAGTCATAAAATGGTAAATGATGGCTACAGATAATATGTTTTATGATGACAAATAATTTTCAAGTTTATTACCTTTTTTTGTTTGGTTGGTTAAATACAAAGTGAAACCACAAATGGGTACAACCAAGACATCTTCTCTCACATGGTAGCCTCTGGTAGATCATCTTCATTGATCTGGCTGGGGATGGGGAAGACTTTCTAGGTAGCACCACTTGGGGTGAGGGAAGCAGGGCAGTGGGGAGTGAAAATCAGATCCCCAGGGAGGGAGGCAGCCACCTGCTCCTCGCTGCTAAGGACACTGTGCCTTGTCCTTGCTGCCTGCATGGCCAGGGCAGGGGTCCTGGGGTCACACCTTAACATCTCTGTCCTCAGCGTGAGGACACTAGGCAGTCTAGCAAACACAAGGCCTTGGCAGCAGGTCTGGATCTTTCAACCTGGCAGTGCAAGCAGACAGGAGCAGAGAGTCATTTCTGGTCCCACTACAAAACTTTATTTCTGATTAGAGTAGAGAACCATCTCAAATCTTTTGTACAAAAACAAAATCCCAAAGCCCCAAAAACAAAGCCAAAAATGCAGCCACTTCACTCATTTCAATAAGCTGTTTGCCTTCTGGTTTGTTTTTTTTTTTTTTTTTGAAACAGGGTCTTACTATGTAGTTCAGGCTGGCCTTGAACTCACTGTGTAGCCCATGCTGGCCTGGAACTTATGGCAACCCTTCTGCCTCAGCATCCCAAATTCTGGGACTACAGACGTGTGCCACCATGCCTGGAAAGTAAGTTGTTTATTTGTTTGGAATATTTTGTTTGCAATAGGGTCTCACCTTATAGTTCAAGCTGGCCTGGATTCACTATGTGGCCCAGGCTGGCCTCACACTTGCAGTGGTATTCCTGCCTCAGCCTCCCAAGACTGGGATTACAGGCCTGTGCCACCAGATCCAGCCAATCTGGACTTTTTTCTGTGGGCTTTTTTTTCCCTTTTATTATTATTTTTTTAAAAAAAATAAACTCAGTGTTCACATTTCTATAAAGAATGAACCCAGATTTGGACAGCCCTGCCAGGCTCTAGCATGAGTCCCCCAAGTACTCCCTGGGGAACTCTAAAAAGCAGCAGTTTATGGAAGAGCGAGTTCATGCCTGGCCCATGGGTGTGGGCCTAGGAAGCTTTTGAGAAAGCAGAGGGGAAGACAAGCTTACTGCGAACTCTTCTTTAAAAAAGATTCATACGCTTCATGGTGCGCCTATCAGACGTGAAAACAAGAGTGCATTTATATCCTGGGCAGGCTGCAGGGGGACAGGTGTGGTCCCCTGGTCTCGCCTGTCCTTGGGCATGGGGTAGGGCTGGTCTGGCTCTGAGGCCGAGACAGGAGGCTCTTGCCCCGCTTCCTAATTTGTATTTGTCTCTTTTCTCTAAAACCTGTGCTGAGTCTTTGACTGCATGCACAAAAAGCACAAATGTTCGACCTATATGCAAATAAGGTACAAAATCAACCAGGAAATAAAAGTTTTTGTAATATAAGGCCATCTGTTCAAGTGCACCTTGGAAAACTAACAGATATTTAAATACTACAGAGAAAAGGCATCTTAATATACAAAAAAAAAAAAAAATCTGAAGTAATATTCTAAACTTAAGTGTGTAAAAAGAAGAATAAAAGCACCCTAGGGCACTTTGTTCTTGAAGAGTGGGCAGGCAGGCGGTCAGTGCTTCAGCCACAGGTAGGCCTCAACGGACGCCTCGCTGCGGTCCAGTCCCCATGGTCATAGAGCAGCTCCTCCCCAGATACAATGTCCCGGAGCCGAAGACGATGAGGTGCCGCATGCCGTGGGGGTCCTATAGGTTGGTCTGGTAGTGCCCGCATTTGCTGCGGTTGATCAGCCAGTGGCCCAGGTGCTTCATCGCCCTTGTGGCATCCACGTGGTAGGTTTTGCTGAGATATTACTGAAAGTAGCACATGTAGCAGCCCGTGGAGGGGTCTGATGCGTACAGAGCCTTGCGCTTCTTCTTATCAGTGATCTCGATGACGTCTCCATGGTACTCTACCAGGAAGTCACCCCGGGAGAACTGCTTGGTGGCAGTCACACCCCTGCCTTTGCCCTCAATGAGGTCGATCTTTGTGCCCTCCTCCTTCCTGCTCTCGATCAACTCGTTGATTCTTTTCCTTTCTTCTGACTGCAACCTGGCTTTTCTCTTCCTGGAACTTCTCAGGACTGAGTAGAAGTCTGTGAGTTTATGATTCTGCTGCGTTTTCCCCTGAGGGTCTCCCCCCCCCCCCCCCCCAGGCGCCTACTGGCCCTCTAGCGGCTTTTTCAGGGCGTGCTTGGCGATGGCTGCATTGGTAGAATCACAAGACGAGGTTGGAGTTTTTGGAGGGTCTGTGCTTCAGATTTTTGGTATGGAAAAGGGCCGTGGGACCTTTCCTGACGTCTTTGAGTTTCTGTTCCTCGGACTGCACAGCTCTTCGTATGGCGCGTTCCCAGCATTTCTTTCCTCTTCTCATTTCCTGTAGACCTCTGCTAATGGTTTCCCCTGGCTTTTGACTTCACAGTGCGCATCTGAGTCTCTTCCTCAACAGGGAACGCATTCCAGAGCACTTGTTTGGGCTCATGTAGGAATAGATCTTTGGCTGCCCGGCGAATACATTCTCAGCTACAGATAATATTAAGTCATGGACTCTGTTTTGTGTTATTGATTACAAAGAAATAGAGAACAATATCAAAGTTATTTAAAATATCTGGCATGTTAGGATCTAAGGTTCTTGTGTAACATTCTATACAAACTACAAGACTGCTACAAACGGGGGCACCAACTGCTTTAAGAACGTTAATTGTTACTAGAGATATACTGGATTTTATCCGAATAAATCAATAGGACCTTTATTCATTTAGGAAAAAAAAAAAAAATAGCTTCTGAGCTCAGTTACTACTGCAAGGATATTAGAATTTTGTCAGGGAGACAAAGCATGCCAGAGAAAGCCAGAATAAATCCAACTAATCTATATTCACTCACAGTTACTGAACATTTCTTAACCCTCAGTAGCATGCAAGACCACGAATTGTGGGAATGGTAGGTAGGAACTGGCATCTCCTGACCTGGAAGAGTCTATTTTTAACCTTGTAAGAACTTTGCAAGTTGATCACTAAGCTCATTTATCATTAAAACCCAAATTTATAAATGTGCCACACAATTACATTAAAACAATGGTAATAAATATGCAGAATTTCAGTTTCTGATTATTGCTCTATATTTTTTTAACTTTGAGTTCATTCTGCTTTATGGTAGCTTCATGATGGAAATACTGTATAGTGACAATTTACTGAAAATTGCTTCCCAACTCTGGCAACAGTGACATTCCACTGAATGCGATAGGAGTATTTACAGCCTAAAAATCATCAAAACTTAAGAAGCAAGAATCATGTGTTAATTTTCTCCATCAAGAAAGTGATAAAGAAAATGTTACAATATGTATTAAAGTCTATGCTCGTAGCCATTAAATTATGATAAGCATGCACACAAAAACTAAAAATCATGTTCTTCCTGTACTTAAAAACAATTATCTGAGGCAAAAACATAGCTTTACTAGTGTCATTGTAACACACATCCACTCATTCCAAAATACATCTTCATTTTTGTCCTACTTGTTAACATAAAAATATCAATCAACATTCTTGTTGAAACTTCCCTTGTTCTCTAACTACAATTATAAGTTGATTAGAGATACAAGGAAAAAATTGATAAAAGTATTCATATTTCATTATTATTTATAGACTATACACTATACATCTTTTAATATAGTTAAAATATTAATAAACTTATAGAGTAGGGCTGGTCAAATAGCTCAAAGGATTGAAGCACCTGCAAGCAGGTGCAGGGGCCAGGGGTTCAATCCCCAGGCCTGCTATGTCAGCGCCACCCCTGGGGTACACTGAGAAGGCAATTGAGACGGGATATGGTGGTAATACCTGTAATCCCAGTTCTTAGGAGGCTGTAAACAGGTGGATCACTATGAGTCCAGTCTAATAGTGAGACCCTGAACACCCTGTAGACCCTTCCCTAAAATATAAATAAATACACTTACATAGGTACATAGGCACTCATTTTCCCCCCAGATTCAGCCCCAGAGTACTTAGATCTTTGTACCTGTCCTCAAAGGGTTACCACCTAGTAGAAGATGGACAAAGCTTTTATGGTGCAGGCCCCATGGTGGTCAAACCACCAAAAAGAAGCCCAGTCTTTTTGGAGTTTAGAAAAGGAAAATGCACCATCAGCCAAGGACTGTTAACGGAGTAATATGCAGGCTATATAGAAAATCTCATATATCTTAAACTGGCAGACACTTATAAAAGTACGATTGGATAGAGACAGATGTGCGAATTTTTAAAAAATGTTTGAAGCATCATTCTTCAAATTTAATGAAAAAGTTTATTTATTTTTGTAGTTATAATTAAAATAGTCTATCATTCACAAATCATTAATTTATGAACTGGAAGCAAGAGTCTGGCTTATGATATCCTTTGTCTAATTGAAATGTTTCCTTCAGTCAGCCATGTCTGAGGCTGCCAGATTATGAACAGGATAGGAGGAGACATGTAAAGTGTTGTTTCCTGTCATCTGAACCTTGGCTTTCAATTTGGTTTGGGACTGTCACAGTCAGGCAGTCTGGGAGACTCCATCCAGGTGAGGGAGTCAGAATGACCATAGCTTCCTGGTGAAGGAAATCTCTCTAGCCCATCTGTTAGCTGCTTTTCCTAGATGTCAGGGCTCTAACCCTTGTCTCCTGGGAGCCTGGAAACATTTCTTGAGCTCTGGCTCCTAATGCACTCTCCCACCTGACAGGGACTCATTGTGTGTTTTCTGGAATAAGGATTACTTGCTGGGCATGATGGTGAATGCCTGTCATTCTAGCACTTAGGGAGACTGAGGCAGAGGGATTACAAGTTTATGCCCAGCCTTGGCAACTTAGTGACTTAGCAAAACTTGTCTATAAGTTAAACAAAACATTAAATAAAATAAAAAGATGCTGGGATTATAGCCAGGTGCAAAGACCCTGGGTTCAATGCCCATACCAAACAAAAACAAAAACAAAAACAAAACAATATTATCCTACTATCAGTGCTAAAAACACCTTGGAAATTCCTGAGAAAAGCTAGAATACCTTGGCATTTGTGCTTCAGGCCAATCTTCAACCACAGACTAATGGGTTTAGGGGTGTTTGCCCTAGAGCCATTCTCCCTGCACCTCATCAGCACCAGTCAGAGGTGAGAGTTCCCCTGTCTCCAGAGCTCTTTCTACAGAGTAGAATCAAAATTATCCTTTTTAGCTCTCCTCTGGATCCCACTTCCTCATTTTTCTACTAGCTTTTCCCTACAGAACATTTCTTGATAACTCACTTCCACATGAGTCCTCAGGGTCTCCTACTAAGGACCCCAACCTAAGACAGTGGCCATGTTTCATTTGGTGTGTTCTCTACCCACATCTGGCACTCCTTAGCCATGACTGATTGCACCATAGTGCACAGCCAGGTCAAAGATTCCCCATGTTGACCAACAAGCTGCACGGCTCTGCGCAATAGCCCACCTAAGCAGACGTTCTTGTGGGGTTAGACCTTGAGTCAAACTGTGTGTGAGTCATCATATTTTATACTGCAAAACTCTAGTTGAGATTCCTAGACTTGGTCTGCCAGAATAACAAGACAATCCTGCCCTTGAGAACCCATTGCTTCCTGAATAGCTATCTAGTGTCAAGGCATTCTCCTGTTTCCATGGGATTTCTGAATTCTGTGTACTTCTTTCTTACAGTCGTGGTCACATAAGATGGTTCATTGTTTCTGGTTTTCAAAATGTCAAAAATACAAAATAGGAATCACCTGCTGATGGCTCCAATCTTCTGGTCACTCTTTACCAAATTCTTTAAGGAAAAGGATTTTGAAAATGGTCAAGGAGGCCATGATTTGAGTAGAAGCAGTGTAGAACCACGTTAGTATTTGTAGAAGTTGGACAATGAAGATGGATTTGCTTGAGATGCAAATAAAGTAATAAAAATAACGACAAAGTAAAAGGAAGGAGAGTAGTGTTCTTGATTAAGGTAAGAAGAGCAGCTAAATATCTCTTTGTCTTCCACATTCCCTTGTGGCAGGTTAGATGTGACTACAAAGTCAGAAAGATAGGAGGAAAGAAGAGTAAAAAGACCAGAACCCAAGAGTGTTAAAGAAACTATAAAACTAGGCATGTTGAGTCCTTAGGCTGGGAGCTACCAGATGAGCTTTTGGGTGCCTTTTGCTCAAGAAAGTGGTTTTAAGTAGATTAAAAACGGAGCTACTGACCCAGCCCAGCTCATCAGTGCCTAAAAGAGAAAGTAATCAGAGCAGACATGTTTTTCCAGAAGATGGAATGTCAGACTAGGGAAGGTTGTGGAGCAAAGAGGTACCAACTACAACCCTATTGAAAATGGCCCAACACTTTACCAAAATAAGCAAATACAAAAGAAATACAATTCATGTTAGCCTGGAATCAGCATCAGCTTCCCCAACTCCACCCACTCTTCTCTAAAATGCTTGTAAAAGTCCTAAGTGCTTCTCAAAGGTCAATAATTAGCTCATTGGAGTATATGCAAACACTTCTTTGCCAGAGCATTCCCAAGTGTAGCGCATGATACATCAGCATTGTCCAGAGAGCTTCTGAAATGTAGATTTCAGTGTCTCACCCCAAGAGTATCTGATTCAGTAGCCAAGAGTGACTGACAAGTGCCTAGGAAGCCATACGAGCTTTAGTACACAGGATCTGAGCAATGATATTGGGTCTTATATTTTACTCAGAGGGATATTGCTGAACATCAATCTTGACTGTTCAAAAGCCAATTTATATGCTCACTTCCTTTAATGTAGATATGTATGTTCAGAAACTACTCTGTGAACAGTTGTGATTATTTTTATTATAAATGGCACACTTAAAATGGTTATGTACAGGTTTAATTTAAATTTAAACCTTGAAGGTGTGCATAAGAAACTGTGAAAGTTCTGTTTCTCTCTAATTTGCCCCATGGAGCTCACAGTCTACACAATGAAGTTTAAGGTAACAGAAGTTAATGTAATCACATGAATAACAGTTAAAGGAACCTTAGTAGTTTCCAGTCCAGCTCCCTTTATTCAATGGAAACTGAGGACAAATTTAATTGATTGCCTAAAGTTATATAACTGACAACTCTCTCGAATGTCTTTCTGCCTCTTATATCCAGTAGTGTGGGTCTGAGTAATTTCTTTGTAGCTTTATTTCTGCTGTTGCTTTGCAAACAGCACTTCTGGCCAAACTGAAGAGGTAGAGGTGGTATCCCTAAAAATCATTCCACCCAGGCAGTCCCATCTCTCCTCTGCTTGATCAAATCTTGGCTACAAATTATACTTCTACCACTGCCTTAGGAGGAGTTGTGAAGCTTAAAAGTAAAGGGAAAAAAAAGGAAGCAAAACTGTCAATTTTGTTATCCTTAAGGTACCCTAATATTTTCTCATTTACTTAAATTTTGGAGGCTACTTACAACTTATCTGCTGAGAATATATATGCTATCATTTGGAAGTGCCCCTTGCAAGGCCCACATTTTAAAAATGGTCACTTGTCTAACATGCTATTGGCATATGGCAGAGCCTCTAGAAGGGGGAGCCTGGTTGAAGGAAGTGGGATCACCTGGAGTGTGCACTTGGGTATATTTGACCTAGGCTCCTTCCTTTCCATCTCCAAGTTGGGTGAACTTGCTCCTACCACAATATATTGTGGCACCCTGGCCCAAAGCAATAGAGCCAAGTGGCCATGTACTGAAACCTCTACAACCATGAGCCAAAATAAACCTTCATGTCTACCTGTACACACACATAAACACCTACATGATTTCGCTTCCCTGCAAGTTATCTGCCTAAGTTCCAAGTGAGAGTAATACACTCTATACTGTACAATTGCTTCCGATGTTTAAAACAACTTTTTGACTATCATCCAATTAAAAAGAAAACACATAGAATGATATTCTGATCTATAGGAAATCTTGAACTCTTTCTCCACACTTAGCAACAAGATGGGTTACACACAGCTGCTGACAACTGAAGCATTACCCACACGCTTCCACTCCATCCTTTGAAGTCACCCATGCTCTGGGGTGAGTGACATTCATGTCATTCTAAAAGTTGAAATTTTAGTATTCAAAAAGGGATGAGCAATTGTATATTCTCTGCAGAGCTGCAGGCCTACAGAGACCCAAACTAAATTGTGGCAGCCCTCTTTGTGAAACAATGTTGGATGTGTATGGGCACACTGCCATGTGTCAGAGCACCCAGTACCCATGCTTGAATGGGTTGCAAGTGATTTGTGGATCCCTCATGAGCAGTCATGATAGGGTCCTCTGCTTCCAACTTCGGACAACTTCATCTGCAAACCCCAAGCTGCCAAAGAAGCACTTTCTTTTCTCTACGTGCTATTGGTATAGAATATTCAGAAGAGCTGCTCCAGTCACACATTAGTGAAGCACTTTTGAAGACCACAGTCACCCTATGGGACAGCTTCCCAACTACCTAGGTTCTCCACCCAGCTCAAGACCTGTGTGCTCTATGCAGAAGGCTGAGGAGCAATGTTTGTCTCCCTCTGGCAACACCCAGGGCTTGTTGGAAAGACAGTGGACTGAGTAATAAGACAGACCCTGATCGCTAGGCTTGGTTTTGCCCCCTAATGTACAAAACATTTAATAAGTCATTTTAACTTTCTGAAACTCAGAGAATTATCTGTAAAATTGGAATAACAATACTGATGTCACAGATTGTTATGCAAATTAAATGAAAGGCTGGGTGAAATGGTGTCTCTCTGACATTCCATAGAGCAGATTTTCATTTCTGTGGAATAAGAGAAGGATCACAACCACAAGCAGCAGCTACTTCCTCCCAGTTTCCTTCTCACACAGCATATAACGCAAGGGAAGCACTCTATTATCTTGCAGCAGAAACAAGACAAGATAGAACTTAATTATACAGGGCTCTGACAGAGCCACAACATTGGGTGAGCTCACCAGTTGTTACAGAAAATGACGAAGGACTTCTTAAAAGGTGAAAGCTATTTTTAAATACTGTTTTTTTTTTTTTTGTTTTGTTTTTTAAGTAATGTTTTCCTCTCGCCTCTCTTCAAGGCAGATTGGTCCCAGGTCTAATTTAGATCAGGATCCATTGTGACTCATGTAGCTGGTCCTTCTTCCGGTTCTGTATTCTGAAAGTTCATACACACTTCCAAGCACGCAGCTGAAAAGCAATAATAGAAACATGTGACTTGGTTCCTGACATACCCACCCAGAAAGTTTCTTGCTGGTAAAGATTTGGAAGAACGGGGATTTGGTTACACTATTGTCATCAGTGTAAACTGGTACAGCCGTTATGGAAAACAGTAGGGAGGTCCCTCAAAAAATAGATGAATGGATAAAGTTAGTGTGATATATATCTCCAGTGGAGTGTTAGCCATAAAAGTAAAGTAACCATGTCATTTGCAGGAAAATGAATAAAACTGGAGACGATCATGTTAAGCAAAATAAGCAGCCGCAGAAAGGCAGATGTCTTATGTTCTTTCATATGTGGAATCTAAAATCAAAAAGGAGAGAGCTTTCATGATGTCATGAAAGTGGAAGGGGGACCATTGGGGAAGAGAAAGATGGCAAAGGACAAGGGAAGAAAAAGGAAAACGGGTAGTGGAGCAAAGGATTACCTCAGCATATTTTATCTACAAAACTAGCAAAATGAAGCTCACTATTTTATATAACTAATATATACAAATAAAAAGCTAGGCATAGAACTAACATAGGATCCATCCATATCACATTTCTTTCATCCAAAGGAAATAAAGTAAGTGTGTCAAAAAGAAGGTATCTGCCCTTGTATGTCTATCACAGCATTACTCAGAACACCAAAGATATGCAGTCAACTGGGGTGTACGTCAATGGCAAATATAAAGAGAAATGGAATACTGATTGGGCATAGGAAAAAATGAATTTCTGTCTTTTTAGCAGCAATGTGAAATGGAACTGGCAGACATTGTGCTAAGTGACTCAGCTATAGAAAGATAAATAATGTACTTTTTTGCATTTCCTTTATTTATTTATTTTTATTTGCTAGTACATGTTTGCATTGCAGTACATGCATTTTATAAACATCTCAGGAAGTTGGTATGAGTATATAATACAGTCTTTTTTAAATCCCTTTCCCTTCTTTCTCTTTCCCTCCTACCCTGATTCACCTTTCTACTTTTTCATTCTTATTGATATTACTAATCTTAGTTCATGTTTATGGCATATAACCTCTTGTTTATGTGTGGAAGCAAAGTTGATGCCAAAGAAGTAGAGAGTGAATAATGACGAGCAGAGTCTGGAAAAAGTGCAGAGAGAGGGAGAGAGTGGTCAATAGGAACAGGGCTGCACCTGGTTACAAGGAGTAATTCAGTTCTATGACACAATTGGTTAACTATGATTGACAATTAAATATTGAAAAATAGCTAATAGATATAAAAAACACACAAAAATAATGTATGTCTAAGACAAAAAAATAACAGTCACCCTAATCTGATCATTACCTACTATGTACATCAATTGCAATACTATTCCATAACCCATAAATATGTATAATTATTATGTATTGATTAAATTACATTAATAAAATCCAATAACAATTTCTCCATAACTACACTCTTTCTTTGAAGAACTCAACTCCTTACCCCAGTCTGATAGACTACTGGACTCTTGAACAAAACTACACTGGCAGAACTGAGAACTTTCCAGTGGTATATGGAAAGGCAGTCTGAGGGCTTTTTCCTCCCAGTCTCTGACTTCTGTTCATCTTCATTCCTACAGCTAATCTGTCCAGGGTAAGCTGGGTCAAGTAGTCTTCCTGGCTCTCTATCTCTCTCACAAAAGCTCTTCTACTCTTGTATGGTAGTGAGTTTCCCTTGGGTGTAAACCATCCTAGAGTCCCAAACAGAGAAGCAATTCATCACCTCAGTAGTGAGTTCAGGAAATGTATCACTCAAATGACTAGATCATGAATTCTTTTGCCAATCAAGTAGTTTCCAGTTCGTTTGCTACCAAATAGAAGGAAGACAGACACAGTTGTCCATTCATCAAGTAAAATTTGATGACAGGTAATCTTGTTATTTCTGGCATATAGCTCAGGAATTTTATTTTAAACCAAATAAAACTGACAAAAGAATATTAATTCCAGTCCTATCTACTAATCTGTTGGAACATGGTTGCTCAGCACTACCAATTATAAAAATAAGACAAAAAGAATTGATACTGAAATCCAGCTCAGGTTAGCAATGATAGTTCCAGGAATGTGTAAGGGTAGTCCTGAAAATGAAAATTTTAAATTGTTATTCTTAGAAACTTATTTAAACATTTTCTTAAAATATTTTGTGTTGTAAATTTTTAAATTTTCTTATATAAACATATTTTGCAGGAGATATATGTGACAGGATGATCAATAGGACATTTCAGGTCTATCGATTATGTTGAGATGGAATTTTATGGGAAAACGAGTTCAACAATGACATGAATCTTTGAACCATTAAGAAAAAGTATTCTCATTTATTTTTAAATAATAAATGGAGTGGGCATGTTTCACTTCATTATTTACCTGGATACCTTGAAAAGAGTATAGTATTTTTGACTTGGAGGCAGAGAATGTTTAATTGAGGTATCAGTATTTGCTATAAAGAGAACATCATTTCTTTTGCAACTACTTAAGCTTGCATTTGACTCATACTCAACTTTTAAAAATGAAAGAGAATGTGACTTTTTAAAGTTATTTTAAATATTATTTCTGAGTGTAATATCGAATAATGTATTTACACAAAAATACTTCCTCAGAATACACACACCCGTTCTGTTCTGTATTTCTGCTCTCAGACTGAGCTTCCTTTATCAATTTACTTCACCTTCCTTTAGACACTTACCTTGGGTGGTGGTAGGTTAATGTAAGTAAGCTTGATGGCCTCTGAGGACGGACGAAAGGAAAAAGACGAGGTGTGCTGGGCTCTGCTACATTTCCAAATTTTAAAGACTGTCATCTCCAAAGATGTAGGCAATGGAGAACTGGTCTCTGTCCCAAGGATCTCCTATGCACTCTCCAGTTTTTTACCTTGAGGCTGCCAATCACTGTCTTGTGACCCAAGGACAACAAAGAAACACAATATTCACGAGACATATTTTTATGTGAAACATTTGTGTCCACCGTTCTATGACAGTGAAATAACATGTACAATCATGAAAATTATTTTCAATATAATTTTGAGAACATAAAAATGTTATTCAGATGCAGCACAAAATAAGAGCAGTTCCTGGAAAATATGAACTACTTCTGACAAAGAAGGAAAAAGATCGTTCTGGATAAGGAAGAAAGCACATGGTGCCTATTAGGGTTTGTCCACAGATAAGGGGGAAGGAAACAAACAAAGGTGGAGGGGCTATGTCAGCGGTGGCCCCAGGCCTCCATGCTCCTCCCCATTCCTGCTCAGGCACCCCAACACCTGCAGGCAAACCCGGCCCTTCTCAGGGTCAGCAGGGGTCAGAATCTCCTTTAGACCTTTTGGAATTCAGGGACTGATACACAGGTCCTACACTGACTTGACAGGGGAGAGAAGCATGGACCCTGAATGAAACTGTACATCTGAAACAGGGCAAGGGTGTGCTTCAAAGTTAGAAGCTCCTTCTAGGGAGTAGGCATTAGAACGAACAGCTGACTGAGGGCCGATCCATCCCAAGGCTAAGAAAGAAGCAGGAAGGAATGGATAGGAGGCACGGAGCCTTGTGAAGTCAGGGAAGGGCCTTCAGTTACCAAAACAGGCCACCAAAAGCAGAAGTTAGACCATCTGGAGGCCAGCTTAGTCAGCTGTATTCCTTTTAGGCCTGACCTTATTTGCCTTCAAATGGATAAGAAAGTAGAAATTGTATAGATTGCAGACTTAGATCATGTGCATGTCACAAGTATATTATATTACAAAGTGTGGCTGTTTTTGCAGAGCACATAGACATATTTATTCCTTGCTTGACTTCTGAACAAATTGTGTTTTAATACAACTATCTTATTAGAGAACTTTGTTTAATGGTAATTCAGTAATGATAGCATTAAAAATTCAGAAATAATGAGGTTGATATAGGAATGCCTTAACTGTAGCCAATACCTTTTGTCATACATGATTAGGCCCTGATTTTTAGAATAATTCCCCTGATATTTTTCAAAAGTGGGCCCACATCCCTTGACCACATCATTACTACTCCAGATGTGATCCATAGGCCAGTGCAACGGACTCCCTGAGGGTTTATGAGACACACAGACTCAGAAATTCTGCATTTATAACAGCTCTACAGACTCAGAACTTTAACAACAGGTTCAGGTGAAGGAAATAAATATTAAAGTTTAAGAAACACTGGACAACACAACACTACTATTCTAGATATAGCTCATAGAATCTTCTTTGAGAATCTTAACCGAGAAACAATAGAACAGAGAGAAGCTCTAGTGGCATACTTCTGCAAAGACTAAGAGTCCTGCCAAAACCCTTGGCTACCTGCCTTCTTAGTATATCTGATAATATTTAGTCTGCCATTCGTATTTATTGGCTTCCTATCCACAGGTTCAGCAAGCTATAGATTTAAAATATTTGTAAAAATTTTGATCTGTTCTGAACATTCATAGACATTTATCATTATTCCATAGCAATACAGTACAACTATTTACATATAATTTGCATTCTGTTAGGTATCATGAGTAATATGGAATTAACTAAAGTACATAGGATGCTATGTGCTGGTTATATGTAAATGTGATACAAACTATAAGGGATTTAATTATCCTCACATGGGCCTAGAACAAATCTCACACAGATACCAAAAGGTGACAATGTTTATTTGGACAAACATTCCATCTCACTTGTCTGGAGAAGCATGGTTTTGTTGGTAATTCATGAATATGTGTGAGTATGTGTGTTTCATTTAAAAAAATGCAAACTAATATTTATTATGAATACAGTTGCAAAAATTTTCAACAAAATGCTAGCAAAATAAATGAAACCATGTTAAAA
>PVKA01007063.1:0-55894 GCA_004027165.1 Ctenomys sociabilis
ACAGAGGAAAGAGATTGAAGTTCTATAGTGTGCCTGGGGAGAGTCACATGAAGAGAAAACTTTCTCTCAGGCTCTCACAGAGAGCAAACTGGTCAAGCATTGGCCGTGACTCATCCACATGGATGACACAGACAAAGGATCTACAGAATAATGTACAGGACTACAAGATAAACCCTGAGAGGACTTCACTGACCACATAGGAAATATAAAGCTCATGTGTTGGTATATAAGTCTTGATCTATCTAGGTCTTAACCATCCAGCAGAAAAGTATAAAAATAAAGTATACATCGTGGGGCCATAATATTAAGCTGAACTATAAATGGCTATGGTCGACAACTTCTTTGAATAACTCACTATTGTTGTAGAATGCTAGACTGTGTTGGATTGTGGTGTGGAGTTCAAGCACCTAAGTTGGTTGAATGACAATGGAGTGCCCACCTTTGACAGGTGTAGACAAAGGAAGGGGTGTAGAAAGAAAAAATCATGATGGGTGTGTATAGACAGTACAGTTGGGATACATAGTGCTGTGCTTCTACATAATTCTATGAGAGGCAAGATCTGCACTAATGGTGGTTGGATAGGATATTATGTCGGCTTCTAGAACTACGGTCATCCACTAGGAAAATAATTATTGAATCTGTGATATAATTCAGGTATAAAAAAGAAGATAAGTAAGCAGCTACACTCTTAATTCACTGATAAGAGATATCTGCTAAAATAATATCTGTAAATATAATATCATGTATGCACCTTGTACAATACCAAAACATTATGAAAGCAGTTTGCAATGTATTAATTTATCGAATCTGTATGGTTAAGGTGTCTTGAAACTGTCTGACATTTGTAGTTCAATAAAAGAAAAGAAAAGAAAAGAAATACTTGTTGACTAAGTAATATTGAACAAAATCTTTCTGCATTTCTTCTTTTAATATTCCTACTATTATTGTGTATCTCTAATCATTTTCAGATAGCTTCATTGTGTTCAATAGACTTCTAAACTTTTTAAACCAATATTTACTATGGGAATATGAACATGAACAAAGCAGATAAAGTATTATATTGTGATGAAAGATATAGTCAGCTAACAAAAACAATGAAATCTTAGCAGAAGTTATGTGGAAAGCTAAATTAGGGAAAGTCAAGATATAATATATCACTAAAGTTTCAGCAAAGACCTGAAAGAAGGAAGCATATCACTCCAATATTAGAAAAAGGTCATGCCAACAAATATGAAAACTCATAGCAGAAAAACTTATATGTTTCAAAAAAGGTACAGCAGGCAGTGTGGCTGGCCTGCCATCATCACAAGTGATGAGAGTCAGGAGATGGAGCAGCATGAGGACGCAAGACCCCGGGACGCTGAGTTTTGCTTGGTGGTGATAGAAACCATTACTAGGCATGAGGAAATCACGTCGGTTTTATGTGCTCTTTATTATTTGACTAATTTAAAGCAATGTTAATTTTGTAATTTTTCCAAAAGTTAATAAAAACTATGTAGTATAAATTAAAGGGTCCTGAAGCAATTGCTGACACATAGAGGTGAATACCAATAATGACACACTTCTATCATCCAAAATTTAATAACTCTTAACCTTGACTTCAGCTTTCTATTGTGTTACTATATTAGGGTCTGATTAAATAATTGATTTTTTTTTTCTTTTTTCTTTCTTTTTTTTCTGCAAAAGATCAAATCCAGGGCCTCACATATATTAAATAAGTGTTCTACCACTGAGTTACATGTACTTCCCCTGGAAAGTTATCACTTTATCAGTCATTGTTTTTTAATAAAATTCTTAGTTTCAAAGAATTTTCAGAGTAGTACATGGAAATACAATGAAAGCAGCTCAATGGCCACCACATCAAGAGATGATGCGTAATGCGTTAAGAACAGGGAGGGAACAGTCACAGAGAGCAGCACAAGGTGCAACCTCATGTAGGATGGTCAGGGCGCAGAAGGTCAAGGAAGCCTCTTTCTAAAGTGACATCACAGCAGAGAATGCTGAAACAATACACGTGGGTACTTGTAGGAAGAGCACTTTAGGGCAGTAGAATGGAAAATTCTTATATTTAAGATCATATCTTCTGCTACCCACAGATCTCCCAACATTGAATTTTTCACATTTACAGTTTATGGGCTTTATAAAAACTTTAATATGGCTTTATAAAGCATATCTATTAGTGTGATCCTTAATTTGTAGATGTAGAAAATGAGGCAGGGAGATTACATAACTTTCCCAATATACATCAGTCACACAGTAAAACTGCCCACCTCTCTTCTAAAAATTAAATGTCAATGCTTAGTTACTTTTATTGAATTTTACCTCAATTTAAGGATTTTAACATTATAAAGGCTGGATGTGGTTGTGCTCACCCACTACTCAGTAGGCCAAGACAGGAAGACTGTGGATAATGGGAGACCCACCCTGAGTGTAAGTGCCACCCACAGTAAGGGTTGATAACTTGAATAGAATTCAAGAGACAGGCTTCCTCACTACTTCACTGCTTTGTTATCTTCCTGCCTTCTACCTGTTATGAACTGCTTCTCCTCTGAGAAGAAATAGAGGGGTAAAAATGAATGAAACCAAAGAAAGACCAAAACCAAGCAGAGTAGGCACTAAATCCTGTAGAGCCAGGCCCAGCATTCAGGGAAGCCTGCGGTGAGATGGGAGTTCTGGAGGGCTTGTGCAGCTCTTCAATGACCTTGTCAGCTGCAGCACTCGTGGCCTCTTCCCTGGGAAAGCTCCAGTTGCTGCCTGGGGCTTTCTTCCACAGATGCTCCATGGTCCTGGCATCTTCACATTCTTGGTATTTCTGCTGCACTTTTAGCTTTCACAGTTTCATGCATTGGCCTTGCAGCTATGGTTTGAGTCTAGATGTCCCTGCAAAGCTTCATGTGGTCATAGAGCTTTTACAGAGATACCTGATGCTCGAGTATGATGCTGCCATTAAGGGTGTGCAACTACTAAGCAGTCCTCTGACTGGTTTGGCACTGCCCTGAGTGTAGCACCCTGGATGTTAAGCAACCTTATTGCTTCTGCTGTCTTCCATGACCATTACCTGTTGCCCCTTTGCCATGTGCCACCCCTCCTTGGTCTGAAGCCTCTACAAACTATGAGCAAAATGAGCCTTTCCTCACTTAACTTGTGGATGTTCGGTATTTTGTCTCAGCAACAGGAAAAGTAACTGTGAATCTGTTAATATTTGAAATATAGGCCCCTTCATTGCTTAATCCTACTAGAATTGGATTTTGTCATTTTTTTTGTATCTTAAAGTTTCTGAACTAATACACTCAGTAAAAGAAATTTGAACATACACATCAGATCTGACAATGAAGAACCACCAATATTTCTAAGTAGAAGCTGACTATAAGATCATTCTGAGTATGGTGTGTCAGAGGATTCACTTAGGAGGAAAATGGATGGGAAGAATTAGTAAGTGGACAGGTACAATCACCCATTAAGAGGCAATACAAGTTCAAACAAGTAAAGATAATAACAAAAGAAGCTTTGCATACATGAGGCAATTTTGAAATGAAAGTAAAACAAAAAGAATGTCCACATGCAGAAAAGAAAACAGCCAAAAAAGAGGAAATTATTAAACTGAACCACAGCACGGTGTGGTGGTTCACGCTTGCAGTCCCAGCACTTGGAAGGCTGAAGCAAGAAGATCACTGTGAGTTTGAATATTACATAGTGAACCTGAGGCCAACCTAGTCTACATATTGAGATCTGTATTAAAAAAAAAAAAAAAAAAAAAAAAACATAAAAGAACAAACTGGAATGGTAAACAAGTTGTTGTCCATTTCTTACTCAAAGCAACTGCTGTCAGGTATCAGTGTTTATACGTGCATGCATTGCTGACTTGCTGACATAGAGCCATACTAAGAGAACAGTCCATTTGATGTAGCAGTGGCCAGCTCCACAAGGCACCTTCCTTCTCTCCTCCCATTGTTCCTCACTTGCTTCCCAGGAATGAGCACTCTCTTAAAGAAGCAATACAAAATCCTTTGCCTTATACTCTGCTTTCAAGTAACTTATGCCAACACATTTTCTTAATAGGAAAGTTGGATTAAATTACAAAAGAAAATGCTGCTCCCCGCCCAAGCCTACCCCAGTGTACTTTTTCATTAACTGCCAAGGTAGCAGATCCTATTCCAGACCCGGATATACCTGTCTCCTGAAATGGGAGGTCACTGTGATGCTTAGCTGGCATTACGATGCACATTATGTAAAGCAAGCCATCCACCACTGTGCTTCCCGCTTGCTTATCTCACACAGGCTCTAGACCACCGGAGATCGGAGCCTGACCTTCTGGAAATGCTCCCAGCCAGTGCCCACTGGTATACATAAATCTGCCTCCAAATGGTGGGTGTTGTTTTGGTGTTTCTGCTCGCTGTTGCAAAATCACACTAAATTCCCTTGCATATTTAAAATTCTGTGATTCTAATAAAGAAAATAAAAGGCTTCCTAAAAGTAACGGCTCCACAGAGAACATTTTTCATGAATATTATTAAAAGATATATCCGATTATTATAGACCAACAAACAACCTTCCAAATTCCTTTGCTTCACTGCTACACTGTTGAGCGTAACACCTTTGGATTTCCCTATGTCACTGGTCTTGCGCCTGAAAATTATTTTTCAATCTCAGAATATTTGTTTGGATAGTTTCACTGCACTGGGCATATCCTGGAGTAAGTTTCCGGCACATTCTCAAGAGATGCCTGCAAAAACATATTCATGTCTCTTACTTAATTGGTTAATAAAAGCAATATAAATGAAGATAAAGAAAGATAACACAAAATAGAATTGAAATCTCCAGTTTACTAGGTGTGGGGAGAAAACAGTAATGGACATACTCAGAGTTCCCAGGGCAGAGACTTTTTCACAGTCAGATCTGTGTCTCCTAAGATTGCTATGAGGTCTACATATTTGGGGGTCAGGGGGTGGAGAACACTGTTGCCAAGACTCGGCAATTCCTGAGGAAAGACACAGGGACGGCAACCATGGCAAGCAACAGGAGCAGCACGTGTAATTCCTCCTACCTACGACCTTTGAGGGAAATAAATGTGTAATTATAAATATTCAGAAAAATATTCCTGAAGCTTTGAAAGAATGAAACACTGAGAGGGAAAACTGAACAGCAATAGTAGAAAACACACAGCATATTTGTCCTTTTCTCTGGAGAGAATCCATCCAATTTAACAGTGAAACTATCTGACTTAAACTGATCTTGAACATTTTTCACTTGCTTCTGGGGAAGAGATTATCTCAGAAGGCCTCACAGGGACACAACAGCCCACAACCACAATCCTCTGAGTGACTCATGGCTTCGGATTAGGCCTCACCTCTGAACTGGAGGCTTTATGGGGGCTTTTAGATCTGTACCTTAATGATGACTATGCAATGGAGAGTATGTGTAAGATTCAGTTATCTAGAATTAAAATATCAAGGTTTTTTCTCTAGCATTTGGTAAACAATTATCCATACAGAAGAGACAAACACGAGGATACTGGAGAGCACTCACACATTCAGTGCTTATATCTCAGTGGCTTTGCACTGTGGATACTGGCTGATGTGACAAAGGACATTATTAGACAGTGTAGTGATTATTTTAGGTAAGTAGCAATGACTATTAAGCTCTCTGGCCTTCTATCTCTGTCAGAATTTGTCTTTCCTTACAGAACGCCTTTTATAGTTATCCCTCTTTAATCAAAGAATTGGTCAGCTCATTCAAAGTAAAATAAATTAAAATGAAGCATTCTGTTGTTGAATCCCTGATAAGAATGTATCACACAGTGGTTAATCTAGTACCTCTGCTAAAGATATTTGCATGTCTTATTTTTCTATCCAGTCACTACAGATTTGCTAACAGTGAAAAGAATGTGGGGGGTGAAAAGGATTCAATTGGTACAATCTCAAAAATACTACCATAGAATCATTCCTCTGTTCTGAGTCTACTCCATACCACTTACTTCATGCCTTTTATGAACAATAGTTAACTTACTGTTTATAGAAAGAATTACAGAGGATTCCTATAAAGAAGATATACATTTGCTCTCTGCCCTTGGGGTCCTCACATGAAGAAGGTACATTAAATGATTAATCTACCATTATACAACTTCATCTTCATGACACACCTGTCCCCAGCACTTCCTCGTGAGCTACCTGGGATCAGAAAGCCAACCTACTAAGAGCCACGCTACTGGGAGGTCAGAATCTGACTGAGGGCCTGAGGTCAGTCAGACCGAGCCTGGGCTAATATCAGCCGAGGAGTCTATTGGCCAGAAGCTTTCCACGGACCCATTCTGTCAGGCAACATTCAACCTGTAAGGTGCTCTGGGCTGTAGCAAAGGGACACAAAGATGACAAGATCACATGACTTCCAGTTGCGTAGAGCCTGCCAGGGTAGCTCAGCCATCCAAGATCACAGGAGAGAAGAGCGTCCCAGGCCCTGTAGCAGAGAGGAACGTACTCACCCACACAGAAAAGACCTGGGAACAATAGTCCCTGAAGGTTCTTGCTCCTACGTCAGTGTAATTTTAAGTGCAAAAGCCTTACTATTCCTAATACTTCTGTTGTCTGGTTTCACTTTCCAACTTCAGTGGTATATTAAAAAAATTCTTGTGGATGTCAGACTATATTGATATTTCTAGTATTCTAAGTAAAATGTGTTTTACTCTTTAAAAATAAAAAGTAAACCTTTTTTTCTCTCTTTATCCTGATGTTTCCATCTCATTGCACAAGTGCTAACTTGTGTGGTGTCCATACAGAAGAGACAAATGTGAGGACACTGGAGAGGACTCACACATTCCACACTTATATCTTAGTGGCTTTGTGCTAGGGACACCTTGCTGATGTGACAAAGGACATTATTAGACAGTGTAGTGATTATTTTAGGGAAGGAACTAAAATAATCTAAATAATAGCTAAATAATCTAGCTAAAAGTAGCTTTTCATTCTTTCAAAGCTTCAAGTATGTTTTCCATCTTTGTGCCCCTTTGCTGCAGCCCAGAGGACCTTACAGGTTGAATGTAACCTTATGTGGCATACCGCCTCCAAAAATGTCATCGGAATTGAAGTTAGTCAATATCTTGAGACTGTTTCACAAGATTTACCCGAGTTTTCTTGTAGATCTTTTCATGAGTAACAAGTGTGTGCCACCATGCCCATATATTTTCCATCCCAGCACACTCTGGATTCAGGGGCCAGCAGGGCATGTGGTACCAGGGATCAAACCCTGGTCCTTGAGCTTGCCAGGTGGGTCTTTAGACTGCCAATCTATCGCCCCAACCCTGACTGTGGTCTTTGAAACTACAGAGATCACGATGGATGATTACACATTGATTCTGTCAGACACAAACCATTGCTATAGTGCAAGGAATTCAAACATCTTTTCCAACTCTATTAAATTTATGAACCTCCAACTTTGGATTAACCCTGGTAGACAGTTGAGGTTTTATGTTTAAGCTTCATCCCGGTGTGTCTCTTTCCTGTGTTCTGAGTCATGGAAATGACCAGGTGTGGCTGTTAAGAAAGAGCAGTGCCCAGCAGTGAGCCTTCCTGCCTGGTGGCTTCCACCATCACGCTTCCACCATCTGTGGCTATGTGGTCAGTAGAAAGTACATCACTGTGCTTTAATAATTAGGCATGTAAGCCTTGGAGTGGTGGTGCACACTTGTAACCCCAGCACTTAGAAGACTGAAGAAGGAGGATCACTGTGAGTTCAGCACCACCCTGGACTACATAATGAGTTTAGGGCCAGCTTGAACTTCACCATGAGACCCTGTATCATAAAACAAAAAGCAAAACAACATGAACATAAACCAGGCATACAAAAAGGCTTTGAATCATAACTTTCAAGGGGGCCGGGGAGATGGCTCAGTAGAATAAAGCACTTCTCTAGTAAGTGCAAGGGCCTGAGTTCAATCCCCAGTCTGCAAAAAAAAAAAATCATAATTTTCTACACTAATATAAACACTGAAATTATTTTTCCTGGTATAGAGAAGCATCATGATATCTAAACAAAGCTTAACTTTCTTTGTCCCTTAGTTCTATAAATGATTTGACAATGGAAAGCATAAGTGATAGAGAGAAAATCCAAGATAAAAGAGAAATTTGTGCAAAATGAAGAGGTCAGTCAATACAGAAGTCAAGGTAATTGGTAAACAAGGAAGGAAATACTACATATTACATATAACTCTTGGGAAAAGTTACTATTAAAATTTAAATGTGTATCATAGAATATTAACCTATTTGGTATCATATCAGTGACATACTTAATTGAGAAATTTTCAGCACTAAATATATTTCCTGAACCATAAGAGAGAGAAAAAATTGTATTAGAAACAATATAAATAACCAGAGCCTCTCACAAGCATTCTTGAAATTGAGGTAGAATTAAAAATATAAAAGGCAGATTAAAAAGACACAAAAGATCATAACTAAAATTATTTATCATAAAAGACGAACTTCAAAGCCACAGCTAAAGCATGCTCAGGTTTCTGCCTTCAGAATTTCTGAAGCAGTAAGTCTGATGTGGGTTAGAATTTACCTTTCTACCTAACAATTTCTTAGGAGAGGGTGACGTTGCTTTTCCAGATCATGTAGCATTTACATTCACAACGGTTCCACGTTTGTAGGTCTTGCTGTCAGGCATCCCTGAAACACCAGTGGTACACACATGACTGTCCCACTGGATGGCATGGGGCAGTCCTATTGTGTGGCTCAAGCTGGCTGGTAGGACAGGCATGAACATACCACCGATGCTTTAAGCTGGCAGGGACATGTTAATGGCAAGAAAGCAAAAATTCAGAGATGAGAAAGATCGATACAGACTAGGAATAGGAATTCTCTGAAGACTGCAATGTTTCTGATTTGACTAGGATTTAGTGTCCTTTAACTATATATATTATCTGCAATTAGTAAGTGATAAAACTAAAGCCCATGGGACAGTGACCTATCTTGTTCAAAGCCACTTACTGGACTAAAATCCAACACAGAGAAAAGTAAAAAGCTCAATTTCTTGAAACCAATCTGTGAAAGTTGATCCCTGGCTTACTAACTCTACTCGCTATGGATGTTTTCCCCTTAAAAAATATGACAAAACATAAAATAGAGGAAAAGAAGTACAACTGCTAGGGACTCATGTCCATTTGGACAGTAGAAAACTAAACGCCCTACTCATCTCTTTTAACCTGGATATAGGACTGCTTCAGAGAAGGGATTTAGGCAAAAGGGGGATGACTTTGGAAAAGAAAGAGCAAAGACACATGAGCATGACAGAAGTGGTGACCGTAAGGGGCCCATAGGGTCCTGTCACTGAGACTCCTCAGCAGCATGGGTGGATTTTAGCCTTTATCAAGGTTATCAATACTATCTAGTAGGGATACCCAGTATGCACCAGGCAGAGGTCCCATCTTGTGTCAGAGAGGAGGAGAACAGGACCGACTGCTCAGGAAGAGGTAACAGGTCAAGGGCCAGGAGAAAACATGAGCCAAACATACAGCTAAAATGAAATAGGTAAAATTTGGAATTTGGTAAGACATGACAAAAACGTATATGCTGTTATTTGTATTTTTACATTAATTAAATATTTAAATACAATTTTAAGCCAGCTTGGCTTGCAGAATAAAATACATGGAAAAAATGCACGCACTGATTGTTTTAGAGTAGGTTTTCTCAAAATGTAGCAGGTCCGTAAGAAGTCAATATGAGCCCGGGAGCAGAAACCACACTTTGTTCATTATTAAATCCCTGCCACTCACACATGCTAGGTGGTCTATAATTGCCAACAAAATTAAAACTCTTTTAGAAAACTTCAACTTAATTTATCCTCAAGGAAGAAAACAATGAAAGGTTTAGATATTTTTATTGAAAAATACTTGTAAAGTGATTGCATTAAACTCCAGAGGGCCAGATGAAGTGCTGGCAGTAGGAAACCAGGAAAAGAAAGAGCAGAGGCGCATAATGAAGTGGTCCTCCTACATCTACACTGTTGTTCTATAACCCCTGCCTTGAGTTTTCCCTTAAGGTTATTTCCTGCCCAAGTCCTATTTAGGGTGGTTGTTTTGTTTGTTTTTTCTGTGGTACTTGGGATCAGACTCAGGACCCAGAGCTTGCTGTTCACTCAGAACTGACTCGCTTAGCCCAAGTAAACTTAAAGATGCCACTGCAGTCCACTGATGTCAGAAGCTCGTAGATCCCAACTATGAAGAACCTAGGGAAATTGGGAAACAGATGTTAGCACATTAGCATCGTCTGTTAATTTTTCAATATCTTTTTTCATTTGGTCTGCTTTGTCATAAGAAATCAGCAATAGGTAAAACTCTGGAGTTGCTCATTGCCTGGGGCCTGGCGCTCGAAGTGTCCCAAGGAACTGGAATACTCATCCCACCGACAGCCAGTTCCCAAGTAAGGAGTGGACATGGGTGCAGGAGGGGTCACCGGGGAGCGCCCACAGCAATCTTACAAATGCGCTTTCGGCGCTTTTTTGTGCAAGTCATTTCCCTAAAATATGTAACATCAAGATGTTGCAACATTTAATAGTATAATACGTGCTGCCTATAAGCCCTGAAGGTATGATATCCAGATTAGTAAAACCTTGTAAAATGCCTCTAGCACTGCAAGATAATATATTCCTTCAGGTTACAAGTACAAGGATTCATTCATTTATAGGATAGGCATTCCTTGGCAGTCGGAGCTCATGTTCCCACTAACCAGCCATCACTTGGATTTTGGTTCTGTATGAGCCACGCACCTTGGCATAACTGTCTGCAAAGGTCGAGTGGTACAGTGGTAACTTTCTTCCTTGCTGTGCGGCTCTTGGAGCAGAGGTGCCCACAGTACAGCCATCTTTGAAGTTCTTTTCATCTGAAAACACTTAAATTAGGGGAACATAATTAGCCCCCGTGACTGGCTGCGATTTCTGCGTGGTTCTAAGAGGACCAAGGCATGTCTAGCTGCACTAATGGCCCTCACAGGCAGGGCCCTATGCTGGTGACCAGTGGCTGTGGACGCGGGCAGAGCAGCGCCTGCCCCCAAGAGGCTGGGCTCATCAGCTCAGCCTTCTGCAGTCTTGGCTATCTGCCCACGGAGAACAGGACACAAGAGCAGGGGCACAGTGCTGTGGGTCAGCTCGAGGCACGGCTTTAATGAAAGGTCTGCAGGAGGCCACATCAAACAGCAGCATGAGTCTGTAAATCAGCTCAGCAAGGTGACTTGGAGGACAGCTGTCACATTTCTTTCCCCTGATGGTTAGGCCTTGATATGCCTAGAGAGAACAGTGTAGTGTACAAAAATATCTAAGGTACACCTCTCCCTATTGCCCACAAACGTCTCTGAAACCAGAAAACAAGACTCGTCTCCCCTTTAGGGATCCCCACGGCAGGTGCCCATGCCCGTGCTCTTCCTGTGCAACGGGTGGGGGCAGAGACAAAAGAGTTCACGAGTCGCAGCTGTGCCTGAACCCCTGCTCCTGACCCAACTGCTGCTCTCTCCACCAGCTGTGTTTCAGCTCATGACATGCAACATGCTAGGTACATATACTTTAAATTTTCCAAATATAAAAGTTAGTGCTCCATACCATGGATAAGCTGACAACTACTGAGTAATTTTAAAAGTATGCTAAATCAGTTTTCCTTTGTCTTTCCCATTCATAATTGTTTTTAGCCTCCTTTGAGGAGAATTGTGTTTCCAAATATTACAGTTGGGCCAGACAGTAAACCATGAGTAATGCTTCAGCACAGCTCCACTTCGCCACAGGAGAAGGAAATCACAAAATAAAAACAATTGCAAGGGACTATCAAACTTTAAAATGTAATGACCTAGTACCACAATTCCAAGCATCAGATAGGTACTGAACCTGGATAAGTGTAAACTAGAGAATTCTAGCCTTCTGCTTTTTGGGTTTCGGCAGCAATTCCGTACCATGTTGTCCCCAAGAAGAGAACTAACTTATCAGCCCCAGGTCAGAGCTATCCAGCCTCTAAAGAAGACTCATTCAATGAAACTGAAAACAGCTTCTTACATATTAACCAGAATTTTTTTCAATGTGTTTGATTGATTTGTTTCCTTACTGATATTTGCAGTATGCATCTATGTTATTCACTTATTACTGAGATGAATGTCAAATTAAATATCCGTAACATACAAGTTATTGAACTCAGGCAACGAAAGATGAGAGCAATACTCACTTTAATCCAAAAGAAGAATGTGGTTCGTCACACAAACAAATGACCTGCATATGTATCCACTATCTTGGTAAAGACATATTATTCAGTGTCACTAGGTTAAGCAATACAGAGGACCACTGGAATGGCTCTTCCTCAAAGAAGACTGGTTCCTCCATTTTGGCCACTCCTTGCTCTGTTTCCATGCATTGATGTATAGAGCTGCCAAGGATCGTGCTCTATCCTCTCAACTGGTGTTAAGCAATGCAGTACGTCCAGCCAAGGCACTTGTGTGCAGCCTTTAAAGCAATGCAACATGCCGGTGATGCCTTGCCCAGAGCTCACTACCTCTAAGCTGTCAACGGGGACTGAGACTCCGGAAAGAGGCCCTGATGTCCCAAGGATGGAAGGCCAGATATCAAAGCTGAGGCAACTGACCAAAAGCACGAGATTCTTCATCAACCTGTGTTATGCAGAGTCCTCTGAACCCAGAAGCTACCTGTTCCTGGGATCCAGCACTCTTACTATGTGTTTCTCTCTCCATATGGCAGGGGTGACTTCAGGCCTCCTACTGAGCCCACCTCATAGCATTCACCTTCTGTCCACCATTCTCGCAGTCACTCACCCCTGAGCTGCTCCCTTCTTCCCAAATTAATAAAGCTCAGGTTCAGCCCTGGTTCACAGTCTCTGTTGTGGTTGGCCGTCATTCTGACTGGACTTAGCACCGTTGGCTGCCCACAACTGTGGGTACATGTATGTCTCTTTACTCTTGCTGTCGGTTACACTGGAAGTGGTAGATTGCACATAATCACTAGAATTCCAATACATTGTGGTATTGCAAATATAAACTCCTCTGAGTACAAGGCCCAGATAGCACTTTACAAAGCAAGGAATTTACTTAGGACCATCACCTCAGGTATAAAGATCACTGCAACCGTTTTCTGCGGAGCAAGGGTGCTGGACTCAATTTTGAACATTGTATAGCCAAAAGGAAATTTATAGCCAAGGGTCAGAGCAGGTATCAGAGGATGGAGAAATCACTAAGGGAAACAGTACAGGCAAGGGGCAATGTGGTTGAACTCATGCCAAAGTTCAGCTGGGTAACCAGACCTCACCTGAAGGACAGTGAAGAATGAGAGAACTGATCAGACACCAAGAGGGATTGGATATCAATGCTGATATATTCTGGTTCAAGTCATAATCAGGCCTCCTTCTAATAAGATTTTACCAGGAAATTTATAGATGGGCTAATGAGAAAGTTCAGGGACTGACTGAGCTTTTGTCATGGAAGGAATCTACCCTGCTGGTTCCTGCGGTCTGTGGTCAGCCTGTTGTTCCTATCTCTCTGCCAGTGGTCCCACCATGTGCTCTGCTGTGGCTCAGATCTAAAACATTCCCTGAAGGCCTCCTGTGCTCAGAAGAAGGGCTCTGGGCAGTTGTTGGGTATGGAGCAGCTGCTCTCAGCAGTGCGCTCCCCCACTGAGGTGCTCACAACCAAATGCACCACCAGGAACAGGAGGGTTTCTGAGGGAGTACCCTGGAAGGGTGTGCTTCCCTGGCCACACCCTCCCTTCACCCGGCCTCCTGGCCACTCTATGGAGAGGGTGAAGTTTGTCTCCAGCACACCTTCCATATGTACTATTCTTTTTTTTTTTTTTATTTTGGCAGAATCAGGGATTGAACTCAGGCCCTTGCTCTTGCCAGAGAGGCACTTATTCCACTGAGCCATCTCCCCGGCCCCGAGACCTTATATATGGACTAAAACATCTAAAAACCATGAGACAGAATATGCCCCTTCTCCTTCACGATATGTGTGTGGGCTGCTCTGTCCCAGCCAGGAAGTAACTAAGACGGCCTCCCACCTTCTTTCTACTCCTTTTCCTCCTAACAGTCCTCACTGCCTCTAGTGGTTTTCTCCTCTTCCACCAGTTATTTAACCACAGTTGTTTGGAGGACCTAGACAGTGGATAAAGGGTGTACATCTAGGACTCAACATCAGCTCAAAAAGCATTTGGAAGATTTATGAATGAGAGGACCAGGGATCCTATTCTGAGCAATCTTATAGTCTACATGAGATTATAAGTAATGTGAGTCCACATATCTAACATGGTTTATTATACATCATAAGAAATGAGTGTGAACAAATTCTCTGTGACAAACCTGTAGAGTAAAATAAAATGTGAGCCTGGAGTGATCGTAACACTCATCAAAACACCTGAAACTTTACTGCCAACCTCCAGCAGTTGCAATCATGATGATATGAGAGTCTCACTTAATAAAGGACCACAGGGAAGTTATACAGTCGAGCCTTAGAGACAGAGTCTGGATTTGCCTTGTCATTTGCTTTCTCTAAGCCCTCAGGTAGAGGATAAGCTGCAGTTTCCTTTGCTTGGGTCTCACAGCTGGCAATAAAGGCAGTGTCTCATAAAGACATAGCAAGGAGGTATGATGCTCCAGAAGAAACTCTGTGCCAGTAAGCAATTTCTCAATAAATCTGAGTCATTATTACTGCAGCATATTCTCCACAGTGATGTCTCTTAGACCTGTAAGGCAGGCTTTTCTCCACCTTTGGGAAGAAATATATTAATCTCCTCTGTTCCAAGGAAAGCAGTGGTGCTTTTCTTGCTAGTGGTGCTTTACACTATGGAGTTGTCTGGCTCACGACTGTCTGTTAATTTCACTACACAATGACCCTGAGCCCAGTACACTGAGCCTGCCAGGAACACACAGGCCTTGAGGGAAGAGGTTCCTGTGTAGAAGATAAGAATTCGTGGAACGCATACAGTGGAGCATGAAGAGAAATGAAGAAGAAAAGGAAGGGGAAAAACAAAAAGGAGGAAGAGGAGGAGACAGGAAAAAATTAGGAAGAGGAGAAGCTAGAATGAAAACTAGAGATACTATGTAGCTACCTCGATACCCTAAGAGGCAATTAGACTGAGCACTTCCTGAAATTGCTTTCAATCAACCAGATGAGAAGCCCCAGCAAAGTTTAAAATGGAAAAGTTAAAATGCAGATGTATGTACTATGTTAACTTCCATGCTAAGGTCTCATGGTGTAAAGGGAAATACCACCTTTGTTTCTGAAAGGAAAAGCTGATCTATGCTTGTTGAGGACTTCAGCAGTGTAAAGCGTAATCACGCTTCTCAAGCAGAAAGATATTGATTCTAAGTGATGAGGATGAGTCTGGTTCTGTAGCAAGCTGTCATTTTCAATTCAGCGACTCTCACTGAAGCCAGAAGTTTTAGATTAAGCCAAGCCAAAGGCAGATCAAGAAAATGATTTTAAAGAATTTATTTCAAAATGGATGAAATAACAATAGATGGAGTAATAATAATTTCATAAATCTGTCTTGAAAGAAAACTAGCTTCTCACCTTTCTTGTGGGAGAAGACAGAAAACTCACAGGCTCACACATAGCATTTATTCTCAAAAAATTAAAAATGGAAGAAGAAATTTCTTTTCTTCACAAAAGCTGATGTTAGACAATTCAGCTCAAAGCTTTCAAGCTTGAATCCTGAAGGAATTTTTAACTAAAGCACTTTGGAATGATTTTAAAATATTTTAATCATGTCTACTTTGAACAATAGAAACCTTCTTGAATGCCAAAAAGAGAAAAGATCTAATATGAGCTTGTTCCTAACTCCAACATGGTGATTTTTCAAGCACTAAAGAAGAGTTAAATGGGCACTGTAACAGTTTCTCCCAAGATGACCAACAATGTAAATGCAGAAAAGAATCTCATAATTACCAAAGGAAGCTTCCAGCTGTGGGCAATTAAAGACGCAACATAGTAACAATAAGAACCTCCCAAATACTGGGCAGCAATTCACAGTACAGTCTCTGTGAAAACAGTAGCACAATTGAACTTATTCAGAATAGTTGCATTGAATTACACACCTCAGAATCAAAGGCCTTGTAAACACACACATCACCCCGAGTCCCAGAACAGAACTTTTTCAGCTTCATAACCATGGAATGCTTAGGAACACTAACTGCTTACATCATGTCCGATAGTGCCAGTCTCCTCTTGCTCCAACTCACAAGTAGGCGAGGAAATAAAAGTCATTAGGCTCCTGATGGCTCCAAGCCCATCAGGTTGACACTTTCATGCTTTCTATGCTTCTTTAGAGCAGTGCTGTCCACTTAAGTGACTCTTAGAAAAGTAGTTGATTTAAGCTCTTTTATATTTATTTTGCTTAGTTATTCATGAATTCTGGTAAAGCAAAAGCCAATGTTAATTCCAAATATTTCCAAATTTGAGCTGTTGTTCCAAATTGAGAATAGCTATTCAAACGAATATACATGCATGGTGAGCAGACCCACAATTTCTCTGTATATATTAGTATATAGGAATCTAAAATTTTCTCTCATGCTATAATGCTCATAAATGTTTTAATTCATCAATAAATGATCTAGAGGCTGAGGAGATGGCTCAGTAGAATAAGCGCTTCCCTTGCAAATGCAAAGGTCTGAGTTCAATTCCTGGTTCCACAAAAAACAAACAAATAAATAAATAATCTCATTTTCTTCCTGAATCTTTACTGGCCAATCAGTACAAAAATATAGTTCAGGGGCCTATTCCATTTAAAATACAGTTTAATCCAATCCTTTAAAGCAATATTGTCCAAACTGTTTTCAGTTCTCTATATTTGGTGAAATCATCAGCGACACTACATGTCTGAGATATGGGAGAGATGAGAGCAATCACTGAAAAACCGATTTTTTCAGTGAAGGCAAGACTTCTATGCCAATCAGGTTGGTGGTATTACTTCCTTGGCTGGGACTTGACTATTCTCCTTGAAAACAAGGGTATACCCCAGGCCCTGACGTGTATACACACTCTCAGAGCCTTTGAGCTCTTTTCCTTTAGCTTCCCAAATAATTTCCGAAGAATGCTGTGTTCTGTACTCCAGCTGCTGGGTCGCCTTGCCTCTTACCCTTCCATACAGCTGCTCTTCTGGCTTGAGGACAGACTAAGTAATGGAGCCCAGAATGTCAGACATGAGTACTACATGAAATTTTTGTTGTGGAGAACCAGATTCCAATCTTCTAGGTTGTAATTTGGGACTTAATTTAGTTATCTAATTTTAAAATACTTTCTAATGGCATGACCTTGAAGCACTTAACTTTTTCTAATTTTTCATATTTTGCTTTAAAGGAAGATGCAATATGTGTACTTTCTGCATCCTGGTATCCTTTTAATGACAATATGATTCTTTTGGTTTCAAATATTTTATAAGTGAAAATGCAGATGCAAGTTTCTTCTCTCTAAAAATTGTAAAACTGATGCATGTCACCCAGAGACTACAGAGCAATTTGCATGATGTAGGCATTTAATACTTAATCTTTTTCCTAATTTTTTCTCCTACATTTGTCTTTGTTTCAGTAAGACTTACCTACAGACACACAATCATACATTATCAACTACTACATTATAATGGAGTCAGATTCCTAGAATCCATTGAACGTTTCTCCTGTACTTTCAAATCATAATAAAAAAGAAAATTGGATGCTTATCATCTATATATTTAGTTTGTTCACCACTAAAAAACTGGTTTCCAGTCAGAGCCTGTATTCATGATAGTTCAGTTGCTACAGGGCATAGAGAGAGGCATACTGAGTAACGAAAGGCAAGCGATGTCCTGGGGAGCAGGCATTACACCGTGGGGGAGAGAGTCACACAGCTCTGAGCCAGAGCACTCCATCCATGTTTTCACAGAAGACCAAGATTTGGAGGCTTATCATTCTGATCTTTTCTAAACTTGTATGCAGGGGGAAAATATTCAATTTTGCATCTTTTCTTCCTAGATAAGCCTCAAATTGCTAAAGAATATGGAATACATCACAAAATTAGACAGAAATTCCAATTTTCCAATTTTTAATAAAAAATTTCTTTAGGAAAAAAAAATTTTTAAGTCTTTATGTTGTCACATATAAAATTGATTCTCTGATGAACAACTATACCTAACAATTTATTAGGTAATTTAATACTTACTAGTGTTAAAAAGTCCTATCTCCATTAGTTCTGATAACAAGGCAAATGAATAAGAACTTGTAGGGCAGAAGGATGCGGTGCTTTTGTTCACCCCTTCAAAGGATCTAGTCCTGTCATGGTGACCCTTTAGACATTTCAAGGATTCAAACAGCCCTCTGAAGCACTTGTGCCAAATGTTTGCCACCACTGGTAGCCCATTATTCCTATGGTAGAGAGAAACAAGCATAAAAAAAGGTAATCAAAAGTTTATATGACACAGAAGGAGTCTTTGGAAGTGAAGACAAGGAGTCCCAGAGAAACTGCCTAGCTTTATTCTTGGGTTGGTGAAGACCCACAGACATAGAAAAATGGAGGAAAGTAGTAGCAGACTGAGATTAGGAGGTCTGAGGAGGTGCTAGACGTTCAGGTTCTTCTGGGCCTCTCTGTGTATCATTCCTCCCCTGAGGCAGGAGGCAGGACTGCACTAGGAGAAACCAGGTCGCACGTGCCTCCTTTCAGCTAGGATAGGTCAGGATTTTGTGCTAGCCACCTCTCACACAGAAAGATCCAGAACTCATCTCAGATGCCCATTTCTGGATAAGTTCTTTAATTTGGGGGGCCCTAATGTTTTTTAATTCTTTATAAATTTTAGAGACTAGACCTTTGTCTGAATGGTTGTTAGTTAAGATTTTTTCCAAATTTGTGGGCTGCATTTTCACTTGGTTGGTAATTTCTTTTGATATACAAAAACTTCTCAGTAAGGGGAGGTCCCAGTCATTAATTCTCCAAGTATTACCTGTGCAATTTTGTTTATGAACTCTTTGCCTACCCTATGTCTTCAAGAATTCCTTCTACTTTCTCTTCCAGGAGATTTAGTATTTCTGTTTTAATGTTTAGATCTTTAATCCATTTTGACTTTAGCTTAGTGCATGCTGATAGACCTAAGTCAAGTTTTAGTTTTCGACATGTGGAGAGCCAGTTTTTCCAGTACCATTTGTTAAAGAGGCTCTCTTTCTTCCAGTAAGCATGTTTTGCCCGTTTGTTGAATATAAGGTGCCTGAGTGTGTTCTTAGGTGCTTCCTCATCTTCTAATCTATTTCATTGATCCTCAGGTCTATATTTTTGCCAATACCATGCTGATTTTTCTCACAGTAGCTTTGTAGTATATTTTCAGGTCAGAAATTGTAATGCCTCCTCCCTTGACTTTGTTGCCCAGAACTTCACAGCACCCTTCTTGCTTCCAAAGCCCTTGCATGCTCTTCAATTCATAATACATAATGCTTTGAGGTCCAACACTCTTACCTAACTTTTTTTGGATTTTTCTATATCTCTGTTTCTTAGACTTTTGATTATTATTTGTTCAATCCAGGGTCTCACTATGCAATACAGACTCATAGTGATCCTCCAGTCTCAGCCTCCTCAGTGCAGAGATTACAAGTGTGTGTCATTACATCCAATTTTAGAGCGACACAGTGTGCCTGAGGTTCTGAGACTGGCATGGCATATGGTACCTGGGATCAAATTTGGGTGCTTGTGCTTGCTGTGCAGGCACTTAGATCACTGAGCCAGCCCTTCTGTGTTTTTTGTATATGGTTTCCAAAGCCACATCTCCTTTCTATGATGTATCTCTCTTCTCTGTTGGGTACATCACCCAGTTCCACCACATTTCCTCCTTACATTCTACCGTCCACTCTATAGCCTACTTCTCCTATCTATTTATGTATTTATCTATTTATTCATCTATTTTTGGTGGAGCTGGGGATTGAACTCAGACCCTTATGCTTGCCAGGGAAGCACTTATTCCACTGAGTCATCTTCTCTGCCCCTTCCTACCTCTTTATTATCGACCCATCTCTTTTCTATATTCATTTGAGATATTAAACTTAATGAGGTGGGGGTATCTACCTCCTGTTCTCTACAGTTAATTTATTTTTCATTATAGTTGTAATGCGTATCACATTGTATAAATTAACAGGCTTCACTGTATCATTTACATATTTGCTGTATTCTATTTTAATCATGTTGAACTTCCCTCTGACATCTCTTCCCCTACACCTGCTCCTTTTTCTCCCCCCTCTCCTTCCCATTTATTACTAGTTCCTTTTCTACTTTCAGGTCCCCCTTTTTTAATAAATTTCTCTATATAAGGGAAATTATAGTATGGATGTTTTTCTGCATCTGGCTTATTTCACTTATGTGCCCAGGTTTACCCATTTTCCTGAAAATTCCATGGTTTTATACTTTACAAATGGGCTATTTTCTGTCTATCATCACATCTTTATCCACAGCCTAGGTGTTGATGAGCACCTAGGCTGATTCCACATATTAGTTACTCTATATTATGCCTCATAAACATGGGCATGGAAATAATTTCCTGAATGTGACACCACTCCTACTTTCTATGCATAATTTTAACTCTCCTTGCATGTTTGTGTTTTAATGGAAGATTCCAGAAAAACAGAAAGGATTTTAGAACCAAAATAAAACCCTGGTCAAAGTTCACACATTTCATTTAGTTAATTCTGATTTTTCCCTCATGGATATATAATACTTTAATTATGAGACTCTTCATTTGCATTCTTAATGTAAGGAAAATAAAACAACAACATGAACAGTACAAAGAACTTAAAAATTGATTCTGCATAAATTCCTGAGAAACAGTCCCCAGTAGGGAAAGAAACATCTGGAAGATCAGAATTTTGGGTTTAATTTATAATGGAATTCAATTTATTTTAGTCCTTTATATTGACAATACCAGAAGCAATGCCTTATAAATTGTTTGCCTAATTCAAACCATAAAGAAAATTATCTCGCTTCAGTATGACACCAAATTTAGAAGAGGCCTGTTGGGTATGGAGGAACAACAATCCCTATTTTAAGAGATCGCAGCCCCCACGCATCAGTTTTTGAGATGCCACATGAATGTAGAGTAGTTCTCTTTAAAATACGCTTTTACATTTTTACTTTTCATAGATAAGTTTTTATATACATCTCAGATTTTACTTGTAAGATGGCCATAATATAAATGTAGCATAAAATGTGTCCTCCAAAGTAAAGAGCTGATTTGGTATATTTGATTAACAAAATCCTTTGAAGAGATGAGAAAGATTTTGTGACTCAGACCTAAGAAATGTTTCTAAGGTGAGTTGTGTCACAAATTCCAGAAAAGGTGTCTTTTTACTTTTTAAATTGATCTTCATATTTTAGGTTAAGGTTATTTAAATACATGACACAGAATAAAGAAAAATTTTCCATATAGTTATAATTGATAGGGTCAATAAAGTTGTTCACTCACTTATACATTCTTTCTTTGTCTGACTTTACAGTCTACCAAAAAAAAAAGGGAAAAAAGGAAAAAGAAAAAAGAATAAGAACACATCAATCTTAAGGTCACAGTGAAGCCGGGTTGCAGCTGATAAACTCACAAGCTAGACCAGGAGAAATTTCTTCAAATCTCATGAAATGAGAGAATCAGAAAATGGGCTCCTCTTCATGCATCTCTTAGACTGTTCTTGCCAGATTAGCAAAGGAAGGAATGTTCATAAAAATAATAACTGAAAATGTTCACGTTAATGTTTTGCATGCTTTGGCACTTTTTTTTTTCTGCTTACCAGGCTATCTGCTCAAGAGAATAAAGAGATGTAGAAAGCCTTTTGTTGTATAATGTCCCTCTTGGTAGTGGAATAAAATAAAAATAGACGGGATATATGTATTTGGTATATTTGATATATCCTGAACACTTTGGTATATATTATGAAGATTCAGAGCAGTAATGGTGATGGGCAAGACATGACAGAATAGTTCATGAAAAGCACAGGACGTGACTGTGATTAGTTCAACTGCTAATAAATAAGCCAATTTAGTAGTTTAATTTTTGATTATCCAATTATGCTAGGACTGTGACCTATTAAGCTGTGTTTTAATTGGAAGCCAAATAACAGCTCGTCTGAAAACCAGCGAGTCAGGTTCTCAGGGCCAGCTGCCACTCAGAAAACTACCTTTGTAAAAGCACAAATATGTTTAAAGAATATTAATAGTTTATTATTTTTGTTATTCTGGATAACATGAATATTAAAACATTTAGTGTGTGATTATGATTCTGCTACATAAACAGCCATACAAAAATGACCTTGGCAGGCCAGCCCACGCTGCGTCTAAGCCTTTGGGGCCGGGAATCAGGCACCTTCTCCAGGATAAAGCCGACTCAGCTGAAGCCTTCACTGCCTCACCGTTCGTGTGCAGTGTGTACAGCCCTGAGGCCCTGCTCCAGCCACACTGGGTGCAGCTGCAAGAGCTCTCCTCCTGGAGGTTTGCACTGTGCCATGTGGGACTGGGGAACTTCCTGACCCTCGTGGGCCACTTTCATGGTCTTCACAGTGTCTCTTTTCCTACTGCATATGACAGGCTTAGCTTGGGAAAGGAAACACAGCCTAAGGCCGGATAAAAAGAACTTCCCTCTCTTTCCTGAATCCACTCACAACTAATACTAGCAAAAGTTCGCTCCTTGAATCTCCTTTCTGCTACTTACAAGGGATGCTGCTATTCCTCCTGTACTATGTCATGGTGGGCACACACTGCTAAATGATTGCCCATTCTTTCCCAGGAACGCTTTGCCTCAGCTGGGGGATTCAAGTAGCCACTGCCATTTACTCATGGTATGAATCTAGCAGAAAGCTGTCAGCATTTCTACCCTACCTATCACTCCAGACTGATGGAGCCAAAAGAAGACCCCAGCACAGGAGTGGCACAGATGGAAATCTAACATTGTTAAGCTTCTGCACTTACTGAGTGAGAATCAAACTGCATATTTTCTGAGGTAAAACACATGCTGGTTCAATAAATTATAGATTTTGCAAGAGTAAAAAGGAAAGTGAAAAGGAAAAACATATTTGGGACAGGAAATATCACTTGTGAACTTCAGGGTTGAATAAAAAGCAATTATAAAAGCAAAGTCAAAGGAGCCTAAAAAATTCTGAGCCATTGAAGTTTTAGAAGCATACTTAAATCATAGGAGACATAACAACTTGTCAAAATTATATAAATGGCCAAGTTGGCCCTAGAATTTTTTTTTCTCTTTGTGCTACCAAGGATTGAAGTTAAGACCTTCACAATGAACTACATTTTCCAGTTATTTTTATTTATTTGCATTTGTTTTGAGGCAGGTCTTGTTAAATTGACACTGCTGAGTTCAAACTTGGCAGTCCTCCTGCTTCAGGCTACCAGAGTGCTGGGATTATAAGAATGCATTACCATACCTGGTTTGCCCTAGATTTCTCGATCTGTAATGTATTGACTGTAAAACAAAGAGTCTGTTTGCACCATCACCTCTACTGACTGATCAAGGTTTTGCTTCTCATCTCAAGTGACCCTCTGTTTAGGTTCCTTTTCACTCATTTTTGGGACAAATACCCAACACCCAAAATGAAGGAAGAAAACATTGATTTAGCTCACAATTTGGGGAGAAGTCAGTCCACACTCAGCTGGCTGCAAGGCAGGGTGGCATATGGCAAGGGGAGGCAGTTCATAGTGGTAGAAGACAGCAAAACAGCAAGAGTCTAAAGGGAGGATCACTGGCGGCGGCAGCCAGCAAGACTGTCTCCCTTCCTGGTAGTGCATCTAGGCTGTCTGGCCCAGGGTGGGTGTAGCACTCACATCCATAATCCCAGCACTGGGCCGTGAATTAATCACAACCTGTGGAAGTCTGCCCCATGACTGCATGAGACTTTGGTGAGATGACTAAACACAAACCATAGTCATCCTCCTTTGGAGATCCAGTCGGTTATTGGCCTCTATCTAGGACATAATGGTCAAGAAGAAAACCTTCTACCTGGTCAGAAACATTCTTTAAAGAAAATAAATTGCTGGCTGAAATTTTGACCATTTGCTTTCTACTCATTTAAACACAAATGACAAAATCTCTAGAGGTAGTCATCCATTACCAACTGTGATTTCTGTTTTCACCAATCTTCAGCAGTCTTGTTGAAGAGTATGTGCTCCAAGAAGGAGCAGTGTAGAGAGCCCATTACTTCAGGTGTAAATAAAATCAATCTACTCATTTTAGCAAGTGTGTTATTGATCAGAGTTGTTAAACATAAGCTCTCCTCTCCATTTTTATCAAGCATGCGGACACCTTTATGTTTGCAACATTAAGTATCAAATGGTATGTTTTGATTCTTTCCAGAGAGGCTATAAGGACCAATAATAATATGGCAGCATGTAACTTAAGCTCTTATTCAGAAGAGTGATAAATCAATAAAACATATATCACCAAATATGAGGATGAAGCACTCATTGGTCAAAGACTCAAAATGCAGGCATAATAGATGGCAGCATCACCACACCTCCAACTTGCTCTGACAACCTATTCAGTACTGAAGCAAAATGAGAGGCAAGTTTAAAAAGTATTCTACATCACCAACTCACAACTTCCATTACCTCCAATCCAGATATCACAGCTCTTACCTTGCAGGCTTGCCTATAGAGTAAATGAGGGGATACATGGAAAATTCCTTGCAGCACCAGGGCTTTGTGAACTTTTGTTTTTCTTCTACCCTTCAATGTGTCTACCTGAAAAATTCCCCCAGGACAAATGATAGCATTGTCTAGTATGTTCTATCAGTATTGTTTAGATTTAGAATGTCCCACAAATGACTCACATGTTCAATGTGGGAAGGCAGTTGAATGATGCAACAGGAAATTAATTTGCTATTCTAACCTGCAGCCTCCCTGGAGGTGGGTACCTGGCAGTGGGTGTGACCTGGAAGGGTGTTTCTGCTCCTCAGCTCCACCATTCACTCTGTGCTTCCTGTGAGCAGCATTCTGTCTACATGTCCGTCTCTCATTCTGTTTGTGCCTTGAAGCTAAACAACCACAGGCAGAAACTGTAAGCCGAAACAAATCTCTCCTCCTTTAGTTGTGAGCATCTAGTGTTTTGCCCCAACCACAAGAAAAATGACTAAGACCCAGTCATAATTGCTTTCAGTTTTAAGAAACCATTGACTTAAATAACAAATTTATGTTTTCTGTAACCTAAACTTCAGAAATAATAGCTTTAGTGCAATTTTGAACACATTATATCAACAGAAAACTGCTCTTTTCCTGTTTCTTTCCTCTACTTTTCAATCAACCAGTTCTAAATACAGACTTTATAAACGATGCCCCAGCAGCCTTAGACTGATCTCTTGCCATACAGGAATGGACTCCTCTTCCACACCCATTCAACGGCATTTTACATTGTCTGAAGGGCAAGGATGGTCGTCCTGTGAATCACACTCAAGAGTATAATTCATCATAAAGCATACATGACTATCTCTGAACTAGTCCTTAAGCCCAGGTAAATGAAAAATAGAATCAAACCATTCAACTGTGGGTCTGTGGAACACAGCCAAATATAATAATCCAGATGACCATTGCAAAAAGAAAGAGAAATAGATAGTGTGACAGTCAGTTGTCTGCTAACACTGACAGACTCTAAAGGCTGACCTGCAGACCCACACAAAAGTCTCTGTTGAGAGACTTGAGATAGACTGTTATGGGCTTTACTATGCTATTACCTAACCAATACAGTAAACTACAAAATGATCAGTAAATCAAAAAAGGTGATAGTGTACAGACAGGAGATCATGGAGGACAGGCAATACGGTTGGATTTTGGGTGCATCTTAATAGGACATCTCTCAGAATTTGGTACTTCAGTGAATATGTAGTCAGGAAAAGCAAAAATAAAGACAATTTATTGATTGGTCCTGAGAAATTTGGTGAATATTAGTGCCATCTCTTAAGACAGAAAACTCTAAAATAAGAAAAAGGGAAAATAATTTCCACAAACTTGGGTCACATTAATTTGACTTTATCTTTAGCCTACAACTGGAGCCACAGCAGAGTAGTACCAGAGAGTACTACAGATGGCATGCAAAGCACATTCTAAGCTCTTTGCTAATCTTTACTTGCCTTATTTTTCTGAGTGGGAAGGATACTAAGCATTATACCCAGAACCTCCCCCATGCTGAGCATTCTCCCACTGAATTCCATCCTCATCCCGCTTTACTAGATTTGACATTTTAGGAGTCTTTATTGTGCCTATAATCTTTAGATTTTGGCAAGATTCAGCATAGCTGTTTTCTACTTACAGTGATACATGATGCGGACACATCTTTTACCTGAACCAGGCAAAAAGCCAAGAATAAGAATTTAGAATATCATGTCATCTTGACCACAGATACCCCTATTTTTATATGGGTTTGTCCGCCCTTCACAACACGCGGAGGCAAAAGTTTCTTTCTGTTCATGGGCTGCCTACTCTGATAAGGGAGGACACAACGTCACATCTGGCAGGGAAAACGAAGCACAATTTTGTGTATATGGGCAAGTCAGAAGTGATTATCCAAACCTGTGTAATGTATGGGATTTAATCTGCCACTGCCAGGATCCAAGCAGAATCCTTAATGCTAGTGAGTTCTCCATGGGCTTCCACTGTAGCAGTATAAGAAAAGCTGGACAGCTGGTAGCCGGAGGCCAATCTGTCCTGTTAGTCCACAGAATCCCAGTGAGAGAACACCAAGTTACTGCCTCAGCTTGTATGAGAAATAGATCTACGGTATCATGTCTAGTAGTGACTTTCACATATTTCCAATTAAGAGGAAAGATAGAAAGAATGAAGTGATAGAAACAAAAGTCTGAGGCAAATAACAAAGCTACAGCTGTAGGTGAAAGCCTAAACACTAAGCCAAAAGATAAAGGAGACCCAACATTTCTAAGATGATTATCCACCTTAGAACTAAGAAAGATGTGAGAAATGGTTTAGGAAGGGCCTAACAGCTGGCTGCTGTAGCTCTTGGTGTCCCTAGCGCTTCTGCTCTTTACCTGCAGTAAACAACAGAAGTGCTAGGGACACCAAGAGCTATGGCGGTGATCTCATCTCTACCCAATGGTTAAAATAACCCCTGTGACTCCAAGATTTATAACAATAACTCCTGAATTTATATCAGTGACTCCCAAATTATATAGCCCTGACATTTCCTTTCATTTATATATCAGATCTCCTACTTGGCATTTCTACTTCAATACATAGAAAAAAACTCGGAAATTATGTGTCTAAATAACACTCTCTAGCAAGTCATTGCCTTCCTCGTCCAACCCTCAGTAAACTCCCTTGGTGGCTGATTAATAATACAAGGCTTCAAACATGGTTCCTCCCTTCTCCTCTTCCCATGCATTTAGTCTAACAAAGAGTCTTGCTGAATTTATATAATATAAATTTTTTCTCTTCTCCACTGCTACACTGCTCTTATTTTTGTACAGATGAGCATCACCTTTCTGTGCACCCAAGGAAAAACCTGTTACCTGACTGCCCTGTTCCCATTCTCCATCAGCAGCTACGGGAGCCATGAATGCACCATTGTATCTTTCCCTGTTTGAAGTGATCACACAGCTTCTCATGATGTTTAAGATAGAATTCAAACTTAAATACAACATGCTTGATGTGGTCTGTGCATATATTTATTCTACTTTGGCCCCACCCTCCTGGCTCCTGCTACAACCTCCTTTGCCTGCAGTCTCTTCCAGGGATGGAGGTAGGTTTGTTCCTCTCATTAGTTCTCTCAGGACTCAGATTAAATGTCATCTTCCCTGTGACCTTTTGTCTGTCCTCACTGAGCAGTGGGACTCCAGGGCTCACCAAGTGCCATCAGGCATGAAATCTACATTCTTCATACCACTCATGACTTTTCCAAATTGTTTGTTTTGGGTGCTGGGGAACTACCTAGTGGCAGTGAGCACATGCTCTCCCTCTACCACACCCCCGGCCCACTATATTTGTTTGACTTTTTTTGTAACAGTGAAAGCTCCAGAATAGTAACTTTGCTTCATGTTTGCACTGCTGATTCCCCAGCAAGGAGCAAATGGGAGATACTCAAGGAACATTTTTTTTAAGAAAATCATCTATTACAGTGATTTTTCAAAACACCTGCCTTGCAACCCTGGGGATTTTCTGAAGCTGTCCTGTGGCATGGGACAGGAAAAAATGTTGGAAGCAACAAACAGTGCTGATTTTTCAGTTATGAGACTTCCATTAATTCAACTAGGATGTTTTTATTTTTATCTTCTTGGGCAGTAGCTTCCAAGATTGTGTTTGCTAAAATGCTTGACAAGTCTCATCTCCCCCTCCATGATCAGTAAGCTGCCTGCTGGCTGCCTCACTGTCAGCAGAGCTCCATAGCTGTAATCCTAGCTTCCCAGACAAAGCCACCCATGCTCTTCACAGGGTCTAGACCACTCCGAGTATCTCATCTCAAAACTACAGGCTTTGCTTTTCAATCTTCTTACCCAGTAAAATCAAACCATTCTTGCTGCTATGTGTCTCCATTACTCTTCTCTCATTTGGTCTCTTGCTTCTGCAGAGACCAAAACCAAATCCTCCTATTCCTCAGGAGAGAACAAAATAAGGATATAAAATAAGTGTGTATAAATTGATGTAGCAATATTGCAGCAGCCCCTCTGAAGACAAGACAAGGCTTACTTACAATTAGAGGAGAATTCAGATACTTACACAAATACCAGACACTCAAAATGAAGAAAGGAAAGGTTTATTTAGCTCACAGTTACTAGAAGTTTCAGACCATACTTGGTTGGCTCCAAGACAGAGCAGCACATGGCAGAGAGCATCAGTTCATGATGGTGGCGAAGATCAAGAGGAGCCAAGGGAGGAGCAGCAACAAATGGCAACAGGCTATCGACCCAGGCTGGGAGAAGTACGCACCCATAATCCCAGCAGTACTAAGACCCATAATCCCAGTGGATCATGAATTAATCTCAAATTCTAGAAGTCTTCGCCCCATGACTGCCTTAGGCTCTGGGGGGACAGCCAAACACCAACCATAACACTATGAAAACTGACACACTCACCAGTCTGTTGGGTTTTCTTTTAAGCCCACTATTGAAATTTACTTTAAAATACAAAACTGCTGGTATAGCTATTTGCTCAGGGTTTTCTAAGCAAATAGTTAAGACTAAAGGGAAAAACCTGAGGTTTTGTGTTTTTTTTTTTTTTCACATTTATTGTCTTCCTCTACAAAAAACTCTTAGGAGCTACCATATAGCTATAATATACAATAAATGTCAAATAAAATGTAAGTTAGGTTCATCATATTTATAAACCACTCTATAAGGATGATCTAAGAAGTATTAACTTATATTCATAAAGGTAGTTGTAAATCTAATCTAATAAAATATTTGGTCCCAGATTTGTCATACTCAAAGGTCTTAAAAAGATTTATTCAAACAGGAAAAGGGTTAGAGTATACACTGAGAGACATCAGAATATTAGAAATTAAAATTTATTGTATTTCCTAAAATACAAGTTTAGATGAATGCCACTCCATATGTTCTGCACAAAGCAGATTTCAAACAATGCTTAGGTATGGAAAAATCAATTTGTGAAGAGCTAAACTCTTTCTGCCCTAAAAAAAAAAAAAAAAAAAAAAAAAAAAAAAAAAAAAAAAAAAAAAAAAAAAAAAAAAAAAAAAAAAAAAAAAAAAAAAAAAAAATTCATGCAGTATTAAAACATGGACAAAAGCACTAACAAAAATGTTAATTAAAAACTTCAATAAGTATGCAAATAATAGACATAATGTTGAACCATAAAAAGAATAATCTAGTAGCAGCAGCACTCCCTTGGAAGTTAGAAGTCTTGCTTTCTGGACCCATCTATAATCAGCACACACACGGACACACCATTCTGATATTTCAAGTCCCTATCGTTAATTTATATGTGTATTGGACATTTTCTATCAGCCAATCATTTTCCTGGCTTTCCTTGCAATACAGACCCAAGCACCAGCCCCCATTGTCTACACTGAAGTCTAAATATGATCAAGCCTGCCTGAAGTCTAGGTTGGGCCCCTACTAATTTAACCCAGTCACTGTATCCAGCTACCTAGTTACCACTATTGCTTTAATAATGGGTGCCAATCCCAGCTGGAGCCAGTAGGTCATAAGGAGACATCAGTTCAATTTTCTGAGAAATAAACTTGCTTCTGCAGAGACCAAAACCAAATCCTCCTATTCCTCAGGAGAGAACAAAATAAGGATATAAAATAAGTGTGTATAAATTGATGTAGCAATATTTCAGCAGCCCCTCTGAAGACAAGACAAGGCTTACTTACAATTAGAAGAGAATTCAGATATTTACACAAAGTTGGACTAAAACCATAATACCACCCTTATCCTACACTGGTGTGACTGGGCTTCTCACGATCTGAGCCATTAGAATTCTATGGCCTAAATCAATTTAAATTGGGTTTTATTTTGTTAAAAATGCAAAGAATCAGCCGGGCGTGGTGGCGCATGCCTGTAATCCCAGAACTCGGGAGGCTAAGACAGGAGGATTGTTATGAGTTCGAGATCAGCCTGAGCTACAAAGTGAGCTTAAGGCCAGCCGGAACTGCATAGTGAGACCCTGTTTCAAAAAAAGACAAAAAAAAAAAAAAAAAAAAAAAAAAAAAAAAAAAAAAAAAAAAAAAAAAAAAAAAAGCAAAGAATCCTAATTTAAAGAATTGATTATGTCTAAGGCCATTAGGGGCAGGAACTCTTGGTTATTAAGCAGAGTTAATTTCCCTCCCACTTCTTTTTTGTTCCAATCTTTGTCTCAGGACTGCGGCACAACAGCAGAAAATGTGAACAATGTCCAGCTCTAAGGTAATGGAGAGGCACAGAGGCTGTGAGAGTCCAACTAAACAAGTCTTGCCAATCTGCTGTTTCTTTTCAATGGTTTATTTAAGAATGCAGATAATTTATGAAAAGTTTAAGTCTGTTGACGATGAGAATACAGTTCTAGAGAATGGTTTCACAGTGAGATACAGCCATATGTGACCACAAGATGACCAGCTGGCAGACTAAGAGCGGAAAGATTTTACAAAACGAGTCTAGGACTCATGAGCATGTCGTGGAAGTGCTAAGTTATCTAGTCAACTCCTGAACTTCTTGTTGAGATGGTAAATCCTCTGTTACAACCATTTGAAATCGGTAGTTCTATATCTTATAGCTGAGCCTCCAAGTCAATACATCATGCCAATTCTCAAACATTTAACAGTTATTGACTGGTGCCTCAGTGCAGGAGTTTAATTCATCCACCATTTTGGAAAAGATGGCCATGACTCTGTTTCTCCCTGGAGGCAGAGTTTATAGACAAAAACAAAATGCTATCAAATGTTTCTGTTTGCAAACCAAATTGTTCATGAACAAAAGCATTCAGTAACCAGGGAACCACTGTATAGGACACAGTACTTTTTATTCAAAAAATTACCTCATTACTGTTGGACAATTTTTATTAGGATGAGGATTTTTTATCTTTTTCTACTGATAATAGAAATGTTAATTTGAAAAGTTTTCCTAGTGCCTAGTGTTTTTCTCAGCTTAAATGGTGGAATGATAAGTACATCCTACATTAAAATTTCACATTTAAATGCATTTATTTCTTCTCAGTCACAAATGAATAGCAGAAGATGTATCAGAAATACAACTGAATTCTGAAACTATAATAGTAATAAATGTCAACCTCAACTGAGTTGAGCAATTCTCAGAATCCCTAAGTAGAGCCGGGAAGATGGCTCAGTGAAATAAGCACTTCCCTGGCAAGCACAAGGACCAAAAAAAAAAAAAAAAAAACAAGAATCCCTAAGTATTCAAATCACCACCTGAAGTGCATTGTGTGGCACTTGGCAAGAAATTAAAATGTGTAGCCCATAATAGAGTGCAGCTTAATGCAGCTCTAGTTAGAGGAAAATGGCAGGGACTTGTTAATTTAAGAAATGCAAAGGTGTTGCTATTGTCCAATTTATTCTTGTAAAATTAGACTTTCTTTTCTTCTCAAAACAACTAGTTATTTGGTAAAGATGGTTTCCCAAAGGAGGTAAAAACAAAGGCACCCGCCCATAGGCACACAGAGCCAGCCACCAGTTCTATTTCCATTTCATTGTTTGCCTTTCAGGCACATGCTGCACTGCTGCCAATTCATATGATGCAAAAATGTACAACAATGTACCACACAATGTGGAGAGAGGAAGTCAATGTAATAATTTAAATGTCTGTATTTTTAATGAAGAAAGTAATGAAAAATTACTCCCTACAGTTCACTCATGGGCATAATATCAAAAAATATATCATAAATTTCTAGTACATCCACCTCTGCCATATGAATGTTTTATCAATCATACAACAAACACATCTGTTTTACAGATATTATCGACTCCTATTTCTTTTCAAACTCTTCACTTAGGATGTTTGACAAGACCCTAGGATCCTACTTCACAAAACTCTGGCTTGAGTGTCACTTTCCTTTAATAGACAAATGAAAGGAAATAGACAAATTAAACCTTGGAACCTCTACTTTTAGGAGTGACAGTGGCTCCACAAATATTAAAACACAATATGATAAATGGAATGATTTTCTGAAATAATTTAAATAGAATAGCTAATTCATAGCTTTTTATTTTATTAGTTCTGCTCTGATTTTGTTTTAAATTTTAAAAATCAGAATGTTAAAATATTTTTAATTCATCATATATCACTTACAATACCTGGGTTTTAAATTATTAAGATAGAATAAATTTATAAGAATTCATTATTTCAAAGACGACAGGAAAACTACAAAGATACTTTGCTTCTCTCCCTAGAAAGCCCCCGATCTTCTCTGTATACTTCTTTGAATATTCTACATACATACACATGTATGTGTTTCTAAATTAGATAAATTCCAAATCCTAAGCAATGTTCTGATTAGCCAGATTGTATTGGCATCAAGCATCTCTGATCTTTCAGGTATCTAATGACAGATGAAGAGAAAATGCAAATAATTCTTTCATTAATCTTGAATTTTTTCTGGAAAGAAACAATAAAGTCAAACTTAAATTGATTTAGACAGTAAATAAATAATAAATGCCATGCAATGTGGGAAGCCTGAACTTTATTGAACCAGTGCAGTTATGAAGGCCCCGTGATCTTCTCTCTGATCTACCTCTCACAACACCGGCTTGACCCTTTTTGTTGTTAAAAACACAAAGCTATTATATATTTATGCTATGAAACAACATTCTTTGATCTCTGTATTTATTGTGGAATGACTTAAGATGTTTTACATACATTTTATCTCACATTTGCCGTTTTCGGTGGTGAAAATTTAAAATTTAACCTTTCAACTTCATAATATAGCCTGAACTATAATCACAAGGAGGTATAATAGACCACTTGAAAATGTTCATGTTTAACTGAAACTCTGTATCTGTTTTTAATTGCTGGAGTAAGATACGCTAGTTTGGCTCTTAAATGTCCCCCAAAATGCCTGTGCCGGTCTCCAGCATGGTACTATGGGAAGGTAATATAATCCCTGCAAGATGGAGCCTGACCTGGTTACTTTTCTCTCATTCTGAAATAAAATACCTAATATCCAAAATTATTATTTAGCTCAGAGTAAGTACAGGTATCAGTCTATACTCTGCAGGCTCCAAAGCAGAGTGGCATATGGGACACTGCAGCAACAGTTCATGGCAATAGAAAACAGCAAATCAGCAAGAGCAAAAGGGGAGGAAGGAGGCAGTGGCAGTGACAGAGGAGAGAGCAAACCTCTCTGCTCACCTTTTATTGCATTCAAGCCATCTGCCCCAGGGCAGATATAGCACTCATATCCATAATTCAGCATTGGATAATGAATGACAAACACTAGAAGTCCAAATCCCCGTGATCACTTGATGTTTGGGACTGTGGAAATGTAGATACAAACCACAATACAGTGAATAAAAGACTCTTACATTATTGAGGACATGCATATCTGAAAAGAACTGTAGATCTATTGTTGCTTTCACTCTTTCTGTAAATAATTTTATTGAGAAGCAAATAGAAATGAGACAGTTCTAAAACAGATTAGCAGGACAGTTTCAATAATTAATACATTGCATATTGTTGTCTTCTTAGCGGTTATTCATAGTACAAGATGCAAACATGATATCCTGTCAACAAACACTATTAGAACAAATCTTTCTATTTATTGAACTAAGAGAAAGTAGTTATATATCTATCCTAACTTTTCAATATACAAAATGGTCCTTCACTTGTATCCCCTTTTTTTGTTTAGTTTTGTTAGAAAAGAGCATTTCATTGTCATTTAAATATTGTAGGTGCATGAATTCAGCAAAATAATCCAATATAGTCCAGTAGTCCATAATAGTAGTGGGTTATCTGTAGGACTAACAATGTCAGAAGTTGTTGACTTGTGCCTTTCACAGCTTAGCATATTAATATGGCTTTACTTTTTATAACTAATTTATATACTTTTCTGCTGGATGGTTAAGACCAAGACAAAGTAAGACATATAACAGGAAATGCAACTTTTGGATCTGACAAGGACAGTCAAATCCCATCAGGGTTTATCCTGTAACCCTGTACCGCAGTTTAGAGGTCCTTTATCTGTCAGCCATGTGGATGAGTCACGGTCATTGCTTGACCAATTTTCTCTCTGTAAAAGCCTGAGAGAGTGTTTTCTCTCCATGCGCCTCTCCTTAGGCACACACTACATCATCTATCACTTTCCTCTGTGGGCCCATAAGCTCCTTGATCAGAAAATTTGGGACATAACTACAAAATGTTACAGTAAAGGTTCTCTTAAGTTGTGAGTCCTCACTGAACTTCAAAATGCTGGCTGTCCTTGCAGCACTTCTTTTTCTCTAATTCTGGTCTCCAAATTTAGGTTATTACCCTTCCAGAAGAGAAGGTTATTATTAATATCCTACAACATAGGCAGTTGAGCTTAACCTCACTATTTGTCTGAATATCAAACATCTGAGGCATAACATTTAACAGGTATTTTTCCATCCAGTATTGATATGTTAAGCTTTAAGTCCTTACAGAATATGAAGAAAAAAATTTTAAAAAGTAAAAATAGGAATAAATGATTACTTATTTTTGCACAGAAACTTCGAAATCTAAACATCTACAGCACTATAGAAGGACAGGCCTGTGACATTTTTTCCTTGTCTCTTGTTCACATTTATTACCCTTATTTTTAAACAAACATTTACTTGAGAGACGCGATAGCAGTAAATGGTATGACATGACAAGGAATAAGCATTTAGATTGACAGGCATTCTGAAAATAACCCTATATCACACATTGCAATCTTTAGAGAAGTTGCATACTTCACAGGTATCAGCATATATAGTTAGTAGTGGTGAGAATCCTACCAATTAAATGCTAGTTTCAAAAACGTGCTGAAAACTCTCAGGATCATTGCCTTAAGCAACTTATGCACATAAATGTATGACTGCCCCTGTCATGTTTCCAAGCTTTTTTCCTTGTACTCTCTTTGTTGTCTAATCCTCAACTTCTCACTTTCCTTTTAATTGTGTTATACCTTTCTACTTTTATTTCTTCTTTTGTGTTCTTATGCTAGGGAGACTATACGATATTTACACATGTGGTTCTGGATTATTTCACATATGAGTATACGAGTATATCTTCAAGTGGCATCCACTTAAATACGAAGACTACAAGTTCATCATTCTTTACAGCTTTATTGCTTAAAAATGCCATCTTTCTCATCCATTCCTCAGGTGACAGGTATCTTGGTTATTTTCAAGAGTTGGATATCATGAACTGTGCTGCTATAAACACGTACACATATATCACTCTGATATAACATTTTAAGTTCCTCTGAGAAAATTATCATTAGTGGGATAGCTGGCTTAAATGGGATTGCTAGTCCTGGTTTTTTAGGAAGTCTCCACATGGATTTCCATAATGGTTGCACCAGTCTACATTCCCACCAACAGTGGAGGATTCTTTTTCCACACAGCCTCTCTAACAGTTGTTGTTCGTTGATTTCAATATGATAGCCATTCTTCCTGGAGTGAGATGATATATCAGTGTTATTTTAATTTGCATTTCATAGATGGCTAGTAATGTGGAGCATTTTTTCATATATTTATAAGCTTCATTAATTTTGTCCCTTGAGAAGTGTATGTTCATCTCCGATGACTTTTTCTGGATTGGGCCTTTAAACTGGGGGGCCCTAAAGTTTTTTCATTTCTTTATAAATTCTGGAGAGCAGACCCTTTTCTAAATGCATATTAGTTAATATTTTTTCAAAATTTGTGGGTTACTTTGTTGATAATTTATTTTGAAGTACAAAGACTTCTAAATAAGATATTCCAGTTAATTTTTTCAAATATTACCAGTGCAATTTGATTTTTGTTCATGAACACTTTGCCTACCCCTATGTCTTCAAGAGTTCCTCCTACTTTCTCTTCTAGGAGATTTAATGTTTCTGTTTTAGTATTTAGATCTTTAATCCATTTTGATTAAAACCTAGTACATGGTGATAGACCTTGTTAAGTTTTAGTTTTCAGCATGCAGAGAGCCAGTTTTTTCAGGACACTTTGTTAAAAAGACTATCATTCTTCCTGTAAGCATATTTTGCCCCTTTGTTGAAGATAGGTAGCTGAGTGTTTGTAGAGATTTCTGCATCTTCTAATCTATCCCATTGATCCTCAGGTCGATTTTGACACCAATACCATGCTTATTTTATCACAGTAGTTCTACAGAATAATTTTAAGTCAGGAATTATAACCTCCTGCTTTGTCTTTGTTAGCCAGGATTGCCTTCGCTATTCTAAGTCACAGTAAAGGTTCTCTTATAACTCATTTATATACTTTTCTGCTGGATGTTCCAAATATATTTTAGGAATAGTTTCTCTAAATCTGGGAGGTGTGTTGGTGGTAGTTTGCTAGGGACTGCATTAAATCTGTACAGCAATTTTGGGAGTGTGATCATTTTAACAATACTGCTTCTTCCTATTCAGGAGCAGGGAATATCTTTCCACTTTATGAAATCCTCTACAATCTTTTTTCAGAGTACTGTAATTTTCCTTGAAAAAAATATTGACGTCTTTACTTTGATGAACTCCAAGGTATTTCGTTTTCAGCGGTACTATTGTAAAAGGCATTGTTTCCCTAATTTCCTTCTCATTGTGTGTGTCTACCCTGCTATGCTGCTGAATGTGGGTATCAATCCTAGTAGCTTCTTGGTGGAGTTATCTGGGTCTTACAAGTAAAGTATCATGTCATCTGCAAATAATGGTAATTTAACTTCTTCTTTACCTGTTCTTCTTCCTTTTATTTCTCCCCCTTTTATAGTGGCTGTAATTCCAAAACTATATTGAATAGTAGGGGTAATAGCAGACATCCTTGTTTTGTTCCATATCAGAGAGTAAAGGATTTCAGTTTTCCCCCATTTAGAATTATATTAGCTGTTGGGTTGTCATAGATGGATTTTATCAGATTGAAGTAGATGGCATCTATTCCAATTTTCTGTAGGACTTTCAACATGAATTAGTGTTGGACTTTGTCAGAAGCCTTTTTTGTATCAGTTGAGATGATAGTGTAGTTTTTAGATTTGGCTCTATTGATATCGTGTATTACATTTATAGATTTGCATATATTGATCCATCCTTGCAAAACTGTGATGAATCCTACCAGGTCTTGATGTATGATCTGCTTGATGTTTTCCTGTATTCTGTTTGCTAGGATTTTATTGAGGATTTTTGCATCTATGCTTATGAGAGATATTGGCTTGTAGTTCTCTTTTTTAGTTGTGTGTTTCCCTGGTTTTGGTATCAGTATAATATGTACCTGCAGAAACGATTTTGAGAGGACTGCTTCCTTTTCAATTTAATTGAAGATTTTGAGATGTACAGGACTTATATCTTCCATAAATTTCTTGTAGACTTCAGCTGTGAATCCATCAATATCTGAACTTTTCTTTGTCAGTAGGGTTTTTTTATTATTATATTTCATAACTCATTGGCTGTTATTGGGATATTGAGAGTTCCTATATCTTCTTGATTTTCAGTTTTTGTAATTTCTACCTTTCTAGGAATCTGTCCATTTCTTCTATTTCTTCTATTCTGTGAGACTAAACATTCTCAAAGTAGCTCTTAATAATCTTGTGAATTTCCAGGGGGTCTGTGGTAGTTACACACTTTTCATTCCTTATTGTGTGTATTTGATTTTTTTCTTTACTCTTTTGATGAGGTTAGCTAAGTACTTATCAATTTTATTTAATCTTTCAAAGAACCAGCTCTTTGAACTCTTTCCTTCGTTTACATTGAATTAATTTCTACTCTAATCTTTATATCTTCCCTTCTTTGGACTTTGGGTTTGATTTACTCTTCCCTTCATAGATATTGGAGGTACAACATTATTTGTTCCCATTCTTCTTCACAACTGTACATTCCCTCAAAGAGCCACTTTCATCGCATCCCATAAATTATGATAACTTATGCTTGAACTTTCATTAAAATACAGGTAATGTTCTATTTCTTGTCCAATTTCATCTGTGACACACAGGTTGCTGAGGAAGGGATTGTTTAATTTCTGTGCACTCAAAGGGTTTGTCTGGTCTCTTTTGTCATTTATTTCCAGTTCATTGCACTGGGCTCAGATAGTACACATGGGATAATTTCTGTTTTCTTCCATATACTTAAGCATGACCCATGGACTAGTATGTGATCTATTCTTTCTTTTATTTTGCTCTTGTTTTATTTTTTTATTTATTTTTATTTTTGTTTTACTGAAGTACAAATATCAATGAGACAGTTTTAAGATAACTTGACAGGACGGATTTGATAAATTAATACATTGCAAACTTTTCATAATGTTTTGGTATCATAGAAGGTGCATACATGATATTATACTTACAAACATTATTATAGCATACGTCTCTTATAAGTAAATTAAGAGAGTGTAGCTGTTTACGTATCTTATTTTTTATACCTGAATTACATCAAAGAATCAATAATTAATACTTTCTACCTTGTTATTTTCCTAGTAGTTGTCCATAGTACCACAAAATGACATAATATCCTGTCCAATCACCATTGGTGCAAATCTTGCCTCTCATAGACTTATGTAAAAGCACGGCATTATCTATCCCAACTGTACTGACCATACACACACATCATGATTCTTCCTTTCTACACCCCTTTCTTTGTCTACTTTTGTCAAAGATGGGCACTCCACTATCATGCAACTAATTTAGGTCCTTAAACTTGACAACACAATACAACACAGTCCAGTATTCCACAACCATAGTAAGTTATCTGAAGAAGTGGTCGATCATAGCCATTTATAGATCAACTTATTATTATGGCCCCGCATTGTATACCTCATTTTTACACTTTTCTGCTGGATGGTTAAGACCTAGATGAAGTAAGACCTATGTACCAACACATGTACCTTTTCTTTCTTATGAAGTCAGTGAAGTCCCCTCAGGTTTTATCTTGTAGTCCTGTACCTTATTCTGTAGATCCTTTCTCTGTGTCATCCATGTGGATGAGTCACGGCCAATGCTTGATCAGTAGCTCTCTGTGAGAGCCTGAGAGAACGTTTTCTCTCCATGTGACTCTCCCCAGGCATACTACAGAACTTCAGTCTCTTTCCTCTGTGGATCCATAATCTCCTTGTTCAGAAAATTTGGGACTCAACTGAGTTTCATGATGTTGCAGTACAGGTTCTCCTATGTCCTGAGTCTTTGCTTACCTTGAAAGGCTCGGGCCAAAATGTTGGCTGGCCTTGTGGTTCTTCTATTTCTCTAATTTTGATCAGTGAACCTAGGTTGTTGCCATCCAGAAGAAAAGGGGATTAGTATCCTGCAGCATATGCCATTCACTTTGCCTTATCGAACTCAATTGATTTTTGTTGTTGTTGTACGTTTCCATTCGTATTTCTGCTTTTCGCTTCTTAAACTAGGGAGACTATACGATATTTACACATGTGTGTCTGGTTTATTTCACTTATGAGTATATGATCAAGTGGCATCCACTTCAGTATAAATGTGTCAAACTTATCATTCTTAACAGCTGAGTAATACTCCATTATATAGAAATACCACATCTTTTTCAACCATTCCTCATGTGATGGACATCTTGGTTGTTTCTAAGATTTTGCTATCACACATTGCACTGCTATAAACATAGGTACACATATATCACTATGATACAATGTTTTCAGATCATTTGGGAAAATTCCCAGTAGGGGGATAGCTGGCTTGAATGGGATTGCTAGTCCTACTCTTTTGAGGAGTCTCCACACTGATCTCCACAATGGTTATACCAGTCTAAATTCCCACCAGCAGTGGAGAAGTGTTCCCTTTTCCCCACAACCTCTCCAACATTTGTTGTTGGTTGATTTCCTTATGATAGCCATTCTTTCTGGAGTTATGTCGTATCTCACTATTGTTTTTATTTGCATTTCATGGATGACTAGCATTGTGGAGCATTTCTTCATATATTTATTCGCTTCTTTAATATCACCCTCTGAGAAGTGTGTATTCATCTCAGATCCATTTCTGAATTGTGTCTTTAAATTTGTGGGCCCTGTTATATCTTAGTTCTTTGTATATTCTTCACAGAAGACCTTAGTCTGATTGCTTCTTAGTTAGGATTTTTTAAAAATCTGTAGCTTGAACCTAAGATCACAAGTCAGAGTTGGAGAAATAGAAGAGCCACAAGGCCAGCCAACATTTTGACCCTAGCCTTTAAAGGTCAGCGAAGACTCAGGACATAGGAGAACCTGTACTGCAACATCATGAAACTCAGTTGAGTCCCAAATTTTCTGAACAAGGAGATTATGGAGCCACAGAGGAAAGAGATTGAAGTTCTATAGTGTGCCTGGGGAGAGTCACATGAAGAGAAAACTTTCTCTCAAGCTCTGACAGAGAGCAAACTGGTCAAGCATTGGCCGTGACTCATCCACATGGATGACACAGACAAAGGATCTACAGAATAATGTACGGGACTACAAAATAAACCCTGAGAGGACTTCACTGACCACATAAGAAATATAAAGTTCATGTGTTGGTATATAAATCTTGATTTATCTAGGTCTCAACCATCCAGCAGAAAAGTATAAAAATGAAGTATACATCATGGGGCCATAATATTAAGCTGAGCTGTAAATGGCTATGGTCAACAACTTCTTTGAATAACTCACTATTGTAGAATGCTGGACTGTGTTGGATTGTGGTGTCGAGTTCAAGCACCTAAGTTAGTTGAATGACAATGGAGTGTCCACCTTTGACAGGTGTAGACAAAGGAAAGGGTGTAGAAAGAAAAAATCATGATGTGTTTGTATAGACAGTACAGTTGGGATAGATAACGCTGTGCTTCTACATAATCCTATGAGAAGCAAGATCTGCACTAATGGTGGTTGGACAGGATATTATGTCGGATTTTAGTACTACAGTCATCCACTAGGAAAATAATTATTGAGTTTTTTATATAATTCAGGTATAAAAAAGAAGATAAGTAAACAGCTACACTCTTAATTTACTGATAAGAGACATCTGCTAAAATAATATCTGTAAATATAATATCATGCATGCACCTTGTACAATACCAAAACATTATGAAAACAGTTTGCAATGCAAAAAATAAACAAATAAATAAATAAATAAAACATTGTGTAACAGGAAAAAATAAATAAATAAATAAATAAAAATAATAAATAAGTAAATAAAAATTTACGGGTTGTCTTTTCATTCTGTTGACAATTTCTTTTGATGTGCAGAAGCTCCTCAAGAAAAGTGGATCCCAGTTGTTGATTCATTCAAGTGTTTCCCATGCTAATATATGTTTGTTCATGAACTCTTTCCCACCCCTATGTCTTTAAGAGTTCCTCCTACTTTCTCTTCCAGGAGATTGAGTGTTTCTGTTTTAATCATTAGATATTTAATTCATTTTGACTTTAACTTAGTGCACAGTGATAGTGCTTGGTCAAGTTTTAGTTTTCAGCATGTAGAAAGCCAATTTTTCCAGCACCATTTGTTAAAGAGGCTATCTTTCTTCCAGTGAGTATGTTTGGTCCCTTTGTCGAAGATAAGATGGCTGAGTATGTTTATAGATGCTTCTGCACCTTCTGATCTACTCCTTTGATCCTCAGGTCTATTTCGTTGCCAATACCATGTTGATTTTATCACAGTGGCTCTGTAGTATAATTTCAAGTCAGGAATTGTGATGCTTCCTGCCTTGTCTTTATTGGCCAAGATTGCCTTTGCTAGTCTATGCCATTTGTGGTTCCAAATAAATTTTAGGATTGATTTCTCTATGTCTGGGAAATATGTTGGTGGAAGTTCGATAAGGATTGCATTAAATCTGTACAGCAATTTTGGGAGCATGGCCATGTTCACGATGTTGGTTCTTCCTATCCAGGAGCATGGAATATCTTTCTGTTTTCTGAAATCATCTATAATTTCTTTTCTTAGGGTGTTGTAATTTTCCGTGAAAAGATCTTTGACTTCTTTGGTTAAGTGAATCCCAAGGTATTTCATTTTCCATAGTGCTATTGTAAAAGATATTGTTTCTATTGTTTCCCTTTCAGTGTGCTTGTTATCTGTGTAGAACAATGCTATTGACTTTTGAGTACTGATTTTTTTGTATCCTGCTGTGCTACTGAATTTCCCTATCAGTTCTAATAGTTTCTTGGTGGAAGTTTTTGGGACTTCCAAGTAAACCATCATGTCATCTGCAAATAGTGATAATTTAACTTCTTCTTTACCTATTCTTATTCCCCTTATTTCTCCCTCTTTTCTAATGGCTGTTGCTATTGATTCTAAGACCATATTGAATAGGAGAGGTGATAGAGGACATCCCTGTCTTGTACCTGATTTAAGAGTAAAAGATTTTAGTTTTTCCCCATTTAAGATTATATTAGCTTTGGGGTTGTCATAGATGGCTTTTATCAAGTTAAGTTAAAGTTCATCTATTCCAATTTTCTGTAAGACCTTGAACATGAATGAGTGTTGGGCTTTGTCAAAGGCTTTCTCTGCATCAATTGAGATGATCATGTGGTTTTTAGGTTTCAGTCTATTAATATAGTGTATTACATTTATATATTTTTGAATATTGAACAATCCTTGCATCCCTAGGATGAGTCCTAACTGGTCATGGTGTATGATCTTCTTGATGATTTGCTGTATTCTACTTGCCAAGATTTTGTTGAGTATTTTTGCATCTATGTTCATGAGGGAGATTGACCTGTAGATCTCCTTTTTGGTTGTGTCTTTCCCTGGTTTTGGAATCAGTATTATACTTGCCTCCTGAAATTATTTTGGGAGGACTTTTTTCCTATTCAATTTCATCGAAGAGTTTGTGGGGTGTGGGGATTATATCTTCTATAAATTTCTTGTAGAATTCAGTTGTGAATCCATCAGGACCTGGACTTTTCTTTGTCGGTAGGCTTTTTATTACGTTTCATATTTCATTGGCTGTTATCGGCTTATTGAGAGTTGCTATATCTTCTTGATTCAGTTTTGGTAATTTGTACCTTTCGAAAAATCTGTCCATTTCTTCTGTGTCTTCTATTCTGTGAGCGTAAAGATTCTCGAAGTAACTATTGATAATCTTTTGAATTTCCACTGGGTCTGTGGTGATTTCACCCTTTTCATTCCTTATTGCATGTTCTTGAATTTTCTCTTGCCTCTTTTTGATGAGGTTGCCTAGAGGCTTATCAACTTTATTTAGTTTTTCAGAGAACCACCTTTTTGATTTGTGGATTCTTTGAACTGTTTTCTTCATCTCAGTTGAATTAATTTCTGCTCTAATCTTTATGATTTCTTCCCGTCTTTGCGCTCTGGGTTTCGTTTGCTCTTCTTTTTCTAGTTGTCGGAGGTACAACATTAGCGTGTTAATTTGTTCCCGTTCTGTTTTCCTAATGTGTGAGTTCATAGCTATGATTTTCCCTCTAAGAACTGCTTTCATCACATCCCATAAATTCCAGTAAGTTGTACTTGAATTTTCATTGAATTGTAGATATTGTTGAATTTCTTCTGCGACCCATTAATTGCTGAGTAGGGTGCTGTTTAGTTTCCATGAATTTTGCGGGTTTTCCTGGTTTCTTTTGTCATTCATTTCCAGTTTCATTGCATTGTGGTCAGATAATATGCATGAGATAATGTCTATTTTCTCGTACATACTTAGGCATGACCTCTGGACTAGTATGTGGTCTAATTTGGAAAATGACCCATGTGCAGCTGAAAAAAAATTTGCATCCAGCTATGGTTGGGTGGAACACTCTGTATATGTCCACGAGGTTCATTTGTTCCAAGCTCTGAAGACTCTGCCACCTCCTATGTGATCTATTTTAGAAAATGTCCCGTGTGCAGCTGAAAAAAAAAGTGTGTCCACAACTGTGTTTAGATAGAGCACTCTTTATATGTCCACTAAATCTATTTGTTCCATGCTCTGGTTCAGTTCTGCTACTTCTTTGCTACTTTTTTTGTCTGGTTGACCTATCTTTTTGAGACAAGGGAGTGTTAAGATCTCTTGTTAAGATTGTGGTTTTGGATATTAGATTTTTCATGGCCATTAAAATTTGTCTTATATATTTGGGCGCTCCCGTGTTTGGTGGGTACATATTTATGAGTGTTACCTCTTTCTCTTGAGTACTTCCCCTAGCCAGTATATAGTGGTCTTCTTTATTTCATTTGATCATTCTTGGTTTGAAATTGAGACTCTCTGAGAACAGGGTTTCTAGTCCCACTTTTTTCTGAGGTACTGGGATATGTAATATTGTTTTCCACCCTTTGACTTTCAGCCTATGAGTTTCTTTATGAGTTAAGTGTGTTTCTTGTATACAGCATATTGTTGGTTTTGTTTCCTAATCTAGTGTGCCCCTCTATTCTTTTAATTGTGAATGAGTCCATTCATATTGATGGTTATAATTAAGATGTATTGACTTATGATTGACATGTTATTTACCTACTGTTGTTTGCTCTTTTTTCTCCTGTGTTTAATTGTTTGGTATATTTAGTGGTTTCCTTCCAGTCTCATTCATGGAGTTTTGATCATTTTGTTCCCTCTCTAGAACACCTTTTAGTAGTCTGTGTAGGGTTAGCTTTGTCATCATAAAATTCTTTTGTGTTTTTAATTGGGTTGACGTTATTTGATGTTCAGTATACTTCAGTTACCTTAATCACAGATTGTTTCCTCATATTTGGGGAGTTTTCTGCTATTACTTCTGCCCATATTCTTTTTATATCACTTGTATTGACCCCTTCTTTCTCACTGATGCCTATTAATCTCACATTGTTCATCTTTTCGTTGTCTTGCAAGTGATGAATTATTTTTTCCTGAATCCTAATTGTTTTTAAGAGATCTTTTCTTACCTCTTCACTAGCTGTGCTGGTGTCTTCAAGATCTGCAACTGTCTTCACTTCACTCAAACTGTTTTGCAAGCTTATGGTTGAGATTTTACATTCCTCTATCTCTCTTAGACTCTGCATCATGTGATCTATTTCTTTCCTGTATTGTTCATTCAAGGATTCCATTGTGTTGCTAATCTCCTCTATTTTTTTTCAGAGTCTTCTAGAGAAGCAGTTGTTAATTCTTTTCCTTCAGAGATTTTTTCTGACCTGATTTCCTGTATATGTTCCTGCATTTTATTCTTTACTTCAGAAGCTATTAATTCAGAGGTTTTTTTTTAATTTCAGAGGTTATTCGTGATCTGAGTTCTTCTATACCTTTCTGCAGTTGTTTCTTTACTTCAGTCACTATTTATCCAGGCATTTCAGCTATGTGAGTCCCAATTTCTTCTGTGCTAGTGTCTTCCGCACTTGTTCCTGGTGATCTCACGGCCTGAGGTTGCATTTTGCTCGACTTTGTCATGTTGAACAGCACTGTTCTCTGGCCTTTGGTGTAGAGCTTTGGTGCAGTTATACCTAGCACCTACTGAAATTTGGGTGTAGATCCATGAAATTTTATTCATTCAGTTGTGCCTATTTGGGTCTGGTTACTGTGCTCAGCTTCTTCCTGCTGTAGCCCTTGGAAATGAACCTGTTGTTATTCTCTGGCAAATTGTTCTGCTCTTGGATTAGCTGGGTAGTTCTGGGCCCTAGCCTCTCTGCAGGGACTTCGTGTGAAATTTCACCCCAGGCCTATATGCCAGGCCTGGGCTGGGTCTGAAGGAATTGGGAGAGTGTGGTGGAAGTTCTCACAATCCAGGCTTGGGCTGGGTCCAGAGGTGTCCAGCAGGTATAGGGGAGCGCGAGACATTTCCCACATATTCACTGGGCCTGGGATTGGCCCAGACTGCAGAAGAAGTTCTCACTCACAAGTCAGACCTCGCTGGGTCGGGTGGGGTGGAGGGGTCTTGAGAACGTGGTGGAAGTTCTCACTCATGCTCCAGGCCTCTGCTTTCTCTTTCATGTATTTGCCTCCATAGGTATGATATGAGCTGTTTGTTCTGCCATGCTTCCTGCCATTGCCATTTAACACAAGCACTAGAGCCCTGAGAGGAATGAGTCAACCGCATCAAGGGTTGTGACCTCCAAAAATGTGAAGAAACATCTCTACAATAAGTTCAGCATCACAGGTATTGAGTCACAGTGATGGAAAGCTGACCAGCAGAGGACCAGTAGCCACACAGCAGCAACCAGAAGAAGAAAAGGGAAGATCCACAGTTATGTAATTGAAGTACTTCCCTCCAAACTGGCCCACAGTGTATCTATGCTTATGCCTAGACTAAAAATAATTGTAAGAAGCTCTCTAACTCATCCCTGAGGTTCAGAACCAATTATGGGCCATAGAGATTGGATCATTATAATTAAATCAACCAAGGAGCACATCTGAAGTTAGATTTGGATTTAGCTAATTCTGAGTTCAAGGGGTGAACTATAAATGAATTCACATCTAAATAAATTTGAAATTCTAGTACTTAGATGTCTACCGAACATGTAACAAAGAGGTTCTCTACAATTCCATGGACACACGATACTAAAGGAAATATCCTATATCTGAACAGTATGATAGAATAATCATGAGTGACCTGTTGTTTAGGATTTCAACAATGCTTTTCTAAATCATAATCGGCTAAATATAAGAGGCTGCAATCCCTTCTCTGTTATCAGAACTATGAGCCTGCTCTTCTGCAGAATGGATCTAGTATTATTACCAAGACAAGTTGCCAAGATGAGACAAAAAAAAAAAAAAAAAAAAAAAAAAAAAAAAAAAAAAAAAAAAAAAACTCACCACAGAATGGAGTGTGTTGCCTTGAGGACAATGGTCTGCGATCCAGCCACAGGACCCCAGCCTAAGATCTGTACAAGCTATGCAAAATTATTTGTATGTGCAGAATTCCTTTATGTAATGCATACTTCACATACTTTGTAAAAATTAAGGAGGGCACGGGCTGGCGAGATAATTCAGCAGACTAAGTTCCTGCTTAGGCAAGTGCAGGGACCAGGGTTCAATCCCTGGTACCACATGTGGCGCTGGTCCTACCCCTGTAGGGCCCTACCCCTGCAGAGCCTGTGACCAAGTCTGGGTGTGCTGGTGCACACTTATAATCCTAGCGCTGGGGAGGCTGAACACAGGAGGAGCTGTGTAGTGAAAATGAGTACCAAATAAATTTTAAAAATTGAAGAGGGCAAACTAATCAATGCACTTAGGGTACTGCCTGAGAAGCTACAAATGCTTAGCCAGCCATGGTGAACTCCAGATGCTTGGCACTGTTGCATATCACTTACAAAATGACAGTATTATTACCCAGCCTAGTGTGTCAAAGCTAACACCTGGGCCACTATCATCTGTGCAACACATACACACACAAACACACACACACACACACATACACACATCACTAGGCAGCAATAAGGCCACTGCTCTGCAAAATCACTGGCCACAAGCTGAAGCAAGAGGGTTGGTCTACTGCACACTTCATAGAAGCCCTTCTGCGATGCTCAGACACATTCTAGGCCTTATTTACCTCTGGAGAGTCCCTCATTAATATAAATCTACATTCAGTTATTTGTTCCTCAATAAGTTTTCAGTTAGGTTGACTCACCCTTGGTATTTCCATTAATTTCTTGCCTGTGATTATTTTACTTCTGAAAGTTTTCTTTGTCTGGACATACAGTGTATAATTGCCGTGTTTCCCATCCTTCTGTCCACTCCCAGCAAATGGGAGCTCAGTGATGAAGTGAGTGTGTGTTAACCATTTTAAAGTGCTATGTTTTGTGGATGAAAGGTTTCTCATGAGTTCAAAGTATTCCTGTCATTATTTGTCCACTACTCGGGACAATCAGAGAAATTTGGCAACAACTTATTCTCTTGGCAGAAGAAAAGTCTGGTTTTATGGGTAAGAATTAGAAGTGGGGAATATATTCAATTTACTGAGAGGTAAGGTCCCAGGCAATGCACAAGAAAAATATCTTTGTCTTTTGAATAGATACAAGATTTCTGATTTATCTGGTTATTTTAGAACACTAGAATCTGATAAATTTCAAATAGTTGAAGTAATTTTTCTATAAAATCATGAGAACATTTCTCAAATTATTGATTTATCTAAAGTTCGTATTTGTCATGAATCTTTACTGTTCAAGCAAACTTTGATGCAGATTTCGATATTGCCATAAATCATATCATTCTCAGTGAATCATTCCAGAGAGATGTTTGTTGTTTTGAATAATCTAGTGACTGATATCCATAAGTTAATGCAGGGTCACTAGTCATCACTAAAATGAGTGATCAGAATTTCAGTACTATTTTCTTCTAGTGTGAAGTTAAATAGAAATCAGACATTGGCAGATGTGATTTATTCTCTTCATATCCTAGAGCTATGTCCAGTAATTATTTGGCTCATCCTGGTAATTGAAATTCTCTGTCATGCTTGGAAACTTAATTCTTATTTTTCCCAGACTATAAATTTTACTAGAACCTTTATCATCAATAAAGTGGCTTTTCTTTTGGTTATTTTAGGGTGTTTTATTATTCATACCAATTTTAACTAATTGTTGTCTAGTTATCCTTTCCCTTGGACAGCTTTCTGTGTTTTAGAAAGTGAGTCGTTTAAAAGGATGGCCACCTTGTACAATGAAAATTCATCATCTTTACTTGTACTCATGTTAACCTTGAGGAGTGGCAATCACAGATGTGCACCCAAAGTCTGAACATGGCTAGTGTATTATTTACTGTACCATGTCTGCTTCTGCTCCAACAAGTATTACAAGAACAGGAGGGGTTTCTAACAAAGTGCAAGTGAATAAAACAAAAATAAAAATTAAAAATTAAAAAAAAGTGCAAGTTAATTCAATTTCCACTTTGTCTGAAGGTGATCAAATAAAGATTCAAACAAGATCACGTAACTTAAAAAAAATCCCATAACTTAAAACACTGTTTATATAATTAAATGAAGTTGTCTATGCTCATATAGTTGTCCTTTGGTTGCAATCATGTACCCCATTTTATAACTTTATGTATTTATAATGTACATATTTAATATATACAAGTGTATATTTTGTTGTTATTGAGTTGGAATTTCCCTACATAGTCAAGCTGGTCTTAAACTTACCCAGAAGCCCAGACTGACCTCAAAACTTCAGATCCTCTTGCCTTACCTCTTGAAATAATATTCTTTTAAAAAGTTACACATTCTAATTTGGCATAAACATAGAGAATATTTCTTGCCCATTCCCTCTGTCTCTCTCTTTCTCTGTCTCTCACCATGTCACCACTCACTCCACATCCTGAGCGCCCATTACCCTCATTCCCAGATAGCACAATGTTTCACTCTTAAGGCAACTTTCTATCTATTTCATCTTAAACATCTGCTTAAACACTATCTCCACATCTCACATACATCATTCTTAAATTCTCAGATTGACCTCCTGACTCTTTCCAAGAAGAAGCCATGCTACATTTGGGCTTTATTTCTCCAGGCCTCTGGAATACTAAAAGTGTCAGTCTTAGTGGACTATGTGCATATCTCTTCTCTTTCCCTCATTGTCTCTTACTATGGAACATGGTGACTACTTATAATGGTTTCTAAGAGATTTCCCTTTCCAATATCAGAATCTATACTGTGAATATGTATGTACATGTGCTATTATATTTTTCTAAGACAGAGTCCCACCCTATAATTCAGGCTGGCCTTGACCTTGTGATCATAAGTCCTCATATTCATGACTTATGGCTTCTCCTAGGGTTTCTACAGCACTTAAATAGGTCTGTGCATAATAGAAAATATAGTAACAAAAAGTAGATCTTTGGCAGTCCACTGCCAAATAAAATCTTAAGTGCTCTGTGAAAAACTTCTAAAACCTACAATAATGAAATAACAGTTGTCTTCACTCTAAACTACCTGAAGCTCCCAGGGATTCAAAAGGAACCCATCTGAAACCTAGATCCCACCATACCAATTTCTTTAAAGTTGTACCTTAATACCAACTTAGGGTCCAAGTCCTACTTTCAAATAAAACTCAAATTTTGTGTTTAAATATATAAACATCCATTTCCTGATTACAATTAAGGTCAGAGTCATCAGACCACTGGTTCTATCATATGCAGCAACCAGTGTAACAACCAAGAAGACTTATATTAAAATCAGTGTCAGCACTTTTAAAAGCTCTGTGATGCAACTTGTTACTACAATGATGTTAAAAATAATGTTCGTGTGTTCAAATACTTTCAAAACTAAAAAATATATATCTTCTATTGGTGAACGTACTTTTCAACAATAAGTTTAATTTTTAATTTTTTATATGTAAATCCTCATAAAATCTTTTCAATAAAGGCATATTCAAAACATCAAGACTGACTACCAGTGACAAAGTTTATACCAATAGGTAACAAAAAGCATAAATCCAGTCAAAACTAAAGCAACAAAGACTACATTTACCTTCTCACTTGAAACAATAAATTTACTCAAAATATATAGCAGTGACAAACGCAGGTGACTTCATTGGTTAGGCAGATACAGGGACTAAGGTTCAAGCCCTGGTGTGCCATGCTGGGCCCAACCCCAGGGGTTGCTAAGACAGTGACTGAGACTGGGTGAGATGTACGTGCCTATAATCCCAGCACTTGGGAGGATCACTACGAGTCTCATCTGTGCAGTAAGACCCTGTAGACTCTGCTCCAAATACATTTTTTAAAAATACCACAGTTGACCTCAGGTAGCAAAAGATTAGTGATAACCACAAAGACAGAAAAGAATGAAGTAAGGTCTCAGGCCTACAACCCTGAAAAACTGCAGGGAAAAACAAAGACATGGAAACCACAGGCATCACAGAATTGGCAGAGTTGGAGAAATGGATGGAAGAAACAAGGGAGTCCACGAAATACCAGTGAAGAAAATCACACATAAAAAAGTCTGAGAGCAGCCAGTGGTGACTCAAAAGTATTCAATACTAATTATAGGATACATGGAGACAATTATCTAAAGTAGAAAATCAACTAGAAAAAATAAAAGAAAAACAATTAAACACTAGGTAGAATAATGTGGAAGATGTTTAATTTTCATGTAGAACAGTGATTGTGAACCTGTTAGAGACTAAGCGCCCAAACTACAATCCAAACCTAATTTTTTTGCAAAGTATCAACACTGCAGTTAATCCTGAATGTTGAGGCTTTAATCTGTATATATAAGAAACTGTTATCCAAAGCCTGGCTATTTATTGGGACAATGTGGATTTCACGCCATTAGAAAAAAGTCTATGTGCCATAGCTTTTTGTTTTGTTTTTTTGTTTTTTTGTTTTTTTTAGAACCGGGAATTGAACTTGCACTTGTCAGGGAGCGCCATAGGTTCATCAGCACTAATCTAGACCCATATACCTAACTATGTGTTAAGCTACATTCAAAATACATCAAAAATTTAAATATTAAAACAGAAATCCTCAATGTGCTGGCACATAAAATAGAAAACTCTTGAAGACATAGACACAGGCATAGGATTTTTTATTCGTTTTATTAAGAAACAAATAGCAGTGAGACAGTTTCAAAACCAATTAATAGGACAGTTTCAATAATTAATACATTTCATATTGTTTTCCTTATAGTGGTTACTCATAGTACAAGACGCAGTCATGATATCCTGTCCAAACACTATTAGTACAAATCTTTCTTCTCATTGAATTAAGAGCAAGTAGCTGTATATCTATCCTAACTATTTTGTATACACAGATACAAAATGGTCTTTCATTTGTATCCCCTTTTTTGTTTATTTTTGTCATAGATAGGTATTCCATTGCCATTTAAATATTGTAGGCACATGAATTCAGCAAAATAATCTAATATAGTCCAGTAGTCTATAATACTAGTGGGTTTTCCATAAGACTGGCAATGTTAGAAGTTGTTAACTTGAGCCTTTTACAGCTCAGCATATTAATATGGCTCTACTTTTTATGCCTTTTATAACTTTTGTATCTGACAAGCATAGTCAAATACCCTCAGGATTTACCCTATAAGCCTGTACTGCAGTTTGTAGGTCCTTCATCAGTGTCAGCCATGTGGAAGAGTTACAGCCATTGCATGAACAATTTGTTCTGTGTGAAAGCCTGAGAGAAAACATTCTCTTAGGACAGGAGAAAACTGTCCTCTACATCACATTCTACATCATTGATCACTTTCTTCTGTGGCTCCATAATCTCCTTGATCAGAAAATTTGGAACACAACTGAGTTATAGGATGTTACAGTACAAGCTCTCCTAAGACATAGGATATTTTAATTGATATTTTTATATTTAGACTGAATGCCACTGTCACAAGAAATAATACCAAAATCAATCAAAGAAATTATATTAAATTAAAAATTTTGCACAGCACAAGAAACAGCCAAACAGTCTCTTAGAAAGAGACAGCCTAAAGAATGGTAAAAACAAATTGCCAATTCATGAGACAATTAATATCCAGAATATAAAGAGCTCAAAAAATTAGATCCTCACAAAATAAAAGCTTTTAACAAGGTAATCAGCTAACCATTAGCCCTAGACTATGCACTGTACTAGACTCATCTCACAAACCATAAAATTAGAACTCAAAAGAGCAACTTTTGGCAATAAAGTACAATATTTATAATACTATAAAATTAGGAAGATTACAAATAAAATATATGAATGTTTGAATCCAACTATACATGCCCTCTTATATTTCCCTCAAAGTTGAAAAATGTATACAGTAAAGTTGAATTTAGTAGCTAACATAGAATTTCAGTGAGCCATGCCCCATGCCCAGCCATGATGGGACTGAAGATTAGCTACAAGGAGTTTTGGGAGCCTTAGGAAGTCATGCCTTCCCCGTCATGGGAATGATGACGAGGCCCCATGAACTCCCAGAGTTTCAAAGGTGTCAAAATGAAAGATCAAAATGCAATCTCAGACCTCCAACCCAGACAGAGCAAGGAGACACTGACATAGAAGAACTTGGAAATCACACATGTGAAATTCCTGAAGTGACAGCAAATGAAGCAGACAAACCACTCCATTAGGCTGTAGAAGAAACTTGATCATAAGTAATCTCTCAAGTAAAAAAAAAAAAAAAAAAGAAAGAAAGAAAAGACACATAATAAAAGAATTGCTCAGTACATCTACAGAAGACGACAATAAAAAATAGAGGAGCATATAAAATGATGGAAACATTGAACAAATAATATAGAAATGAATTAGAATGATGAAACCAATTCACACAGACATCCAGGAAAATTAAAAATTCCACTGAAAGCTGGCAAAACCACTTGAATGAGATTGAAGATAGACTTTCTGGCTATGAAGACAGTATTGCAGGCTGTGACTGTAAAAGAAAATATCTCTTAAAAATAACAATAACAGTTATGGAAAAAAAGAAAGGCAAGAGATGCTATAATCGCTGGCTTAAAATTATACTCCAAACTACTATGATAAAATCATCATAGACCCAGAAAAAATAAAAAAACCGACCAGGCAATCAATGGAACAGATTAGAAGATGTACACATAACTGCAAACACACTCATCCGCTTTATCTTTGACAAAGGAGACAAACATAATCACTGTAAGAAAGATATTCTTTATAATAAATAGTGCTAGAAAAATTGGCTCTTCACAATAAGAAGATAAAATTAGACACATGGCTATTACCATGCACTAAACTAAAATCAAAATGAATCGAAGATCTAAATATTAAAACACAATCACTAAATCTACTGGAGGAGAAAATAGGTAGAAAATGAGGACAAAGAGGTTGGCAGATAATTCATGAATAAAAACCTAAATACAGGAAGTACTTCAAATAAATCAACAACTGTGACTTCATCCATCTTATTGGAAAAATTTGAGCATCAAAAAGAAATCACAGCCAGATCCGCCCAACCCCAGGCCCTGCCAGAGTGTGAGAGAGCTTCTGCTTCTCTTACACACCTGCTGGACCAAGCCCAGGCCCACCGTGCAAGAGAGACATTTCCCTGCACTCTCTGGACCTCCCGCACCTCTCCAGAGTCAGCCCAGGCCACCCTGTGAGTGAGAACTTCTACCATGCTCTTGGGGTCCTCCAGACCCACCTAGATAGACGCCTGGTGACTGTGTGGGAGAGCTTATGCACTCTCCTGCCGACCCCCTCTTAGTCCTGCACACCCAGCTCAGGCCTGGCATACAGGCCTGGGGTAAAATTATGCAACTGAAGTTCCTGCAGTGAGACTAGAATTAAAAGCACACAGCTAATCTGGGAGCAGAACATCTTGCCAGAGGGGCACAACAAGTTCACCTCCAAGGGTAGGGGCAGGAAGGAGCTGAGCACAGTAGCCAGACCCAAGGTAGGCACAGCTGGATGAACTATAACTTGGTATATTGGCACCTTAATTTTCGTAGGTGCTAAGGTTACAACTGCACCAAAGCTCTACACCAAAGATCAGTGGGCAGTGCTATACAAAATGACAGAGAGGAGCAAAATGCAAGGTCCCAAGCTCACCCAGAACAAGTGCAGAGGACACTGGCATGGGTGAAATGTCTGAATTAATAGTGTCTGGAGGAAAGAAATAAGAGTAAAAAGTTATGCAGAAATTCATATCAGAATTAATCTCTGAAATAAAAAAGAAATCTATGAATTAATACTGTCTGAAGTAAAGAAACAACAGCAGAAAGGTATTGAGTAATTAAGATCAGAATTAATCTCTGAAATGAAAAAAGAAATCTCTGAATGAAGAGAATCTAAAATAAATAATCAAATGCAGAAATTTATAGAGTGAATCAGATCAGAACTCTGAAGGCCAGGAGATGGCTCAGTGGAATAAGCACTTCCCTGGCAAGCACAGGGGCCTGAGTTCAATCCTCGGTTCTGACCAAAAATTAAAAAATAAAAAATAAATAAACTCTGATGTAAAAGAATTAATAACTGCTTCTGCAAAACACACTGATGAAACAATAGAAATTAGAAAAGTGACGGATTACTTGAATGAGCAAAATGGGAAAGAAATAGATCTTATGAAGCAGAGGCAAAGAGATATAGAGGAACTTAAAATTTCAATCACAAGCTCACAAAACCATTTGAGTGAAAGTGAAGATCGTTTCAGATCTTGAAGAAACTGTTGGAGCTAGTGAAGAGGTAATAAAAGATCTCTAAAAAACACCGAGGGTGCAAGAAAAAGTAATTCATCACCTGAAAGACGATGCAAAGATGAATAAAGTGAGACTAATGGGCATCAATGAAAAAGAAGGAGGCAATAAAAATGATATAAAAAGAATATGTGCAGAGTAGCAGAAAACTTCCTAAATATGAGGAAACTAGCCAATATTCAAGTGACCGAACCATACAGAACACCAAATAAATTCAACCAAATTAAAAGTACACCGAGACATATAGTAGTCAACATCCCAGAAATCCAGCACAAGAACAATACACTGAAAGCTGCCAGAGAAAAGAAACAGAAAACATTTAAAGGAAAACTCATCAGAATAATGGCCATCTTCTCT
>PVKA01007063.1:55994-79989 GCA_004027165.1 Ctenomys sociabilis
AAAAAAAAAAAAAAAAAAAAACATAGTGTTTTGGTATCGTACAAGGTGCATACATGATATTATACTTACAGACATTATTATAGCAGATGTCTCTTATCAGGAAATTAAGAGAGTGTAGCTGTTTACTTATTTTTTTATACCTAAATTATATCACAGATTCAATAAGTAATACTTTCTACTTTGTTATTTTCCTAGTGGTAGTCCATAGTACTAGAAGCTGACATAATGTCTTGTCCAACCACTATTAACACAATGTTGCTTCTCATAGAATTATGCAAAAGCACAGCATATTTATCCAAACTGTACTGTTTACGCGCACACATCATGATTCTTCCTTTTTTTTGTCTAGATCTGTCAAAGATGGGCACTCCATTGTCATGCAACTAATTTAGGTGCCTAAACTTGATGACACAACACAGTCAAGCATTCCACAAAATTAGCTGAAGAAGTTGTTGACTGTAGCCATTTATAGCTCAACTTATTATTATGGCCCCACATTGTATTCCTCATTTTTATACTTTTCTGCTGGATGGTTAAGACCTAGATAGAGCAAGACCTATGTACCAAAACACGTAGTTTTTGTTTCTGATGAGATCAGTGAAGCCCCTCAGGGTTTATCTTGTAATCCTGTACCTTACTCTGTAGATCCTTTGTCTGTGTCATCCATGTGGATGAGTTACAGCCAATGCTTGACCAGTTTGCTCTCTGTGAGAGCCTGGGAGAAAGTTTTCTCTCCATGTGACTCTCCCCAGGCACACTATAGATCATTGATCTCCTTGCTCTCTGGCTTTATAATCTCTTTGTTCAGAAAATTTGGGGCACAACTGAGTTTCATGATGTTACAGTACAGGTTCTCCTGTGTTCTGAGTCTTTGCTGACCATGAAAGGCTAGGGCCAAAATGTTGGCTGGCCTTGCGGCTTTTATTTTTCCAATTTTGATCTGTGAACTTAGGTTGTTAAACATCCAAAAGAAAAGCTGATTAGTATCCTGTACTATATGCTGTTTACTTTGCACTATCTGACTCAATTGTTTTTAGCTGTTGTTGTACATTTCCATTTGTATTTCTTCTTTTCTCTTCTTAAACTAGGGGGACTATACAATATTTTCACATGTGTGTCTGGTTTATTTCACTTATGAGTATATGTTCAAGTGGCATCCACTTCAATATAAATGCTTCAAGTTTATCGTTCTTGATAGCTGAGTAATACTCCATTACATGGGAATACCACATCTTTTTCAACCATTCCTCATGCGATGGACATCTTGGTTGTTTCTAAGATTTTGCTATCACACATTGTGCTGCTATAAACATAGGTACACATATATCTCTATGATACAGTGTTTCCAGATCCTTTGGGAAAATTCCCAGTAGGGGAATAGACGGCTTGAATGGGATTTCCAGTCCTACTCTTTTGAGGAGTCTCCACACTGATCTCCACAATGGTTGTACCAGTCTACATTCCCACCAGCAGTGGGGAAGGGTTCCCTTTTCCCCAAAACAGTCTTTCAAGTTTGATGGAGAAGTGAAATACTTCTATGACAAAGAACAACTGAATAATTTCATGATAACAAAGTCAACCCTACACAAACTAGTAAAAGGTGTTCTAAAGAGGGACTGAAATAATCACAACTCCACAAAGGAGAACAGAAGGAACCCACTTTATAGAGCAAACAACTAAACACAGGAGTAAACAACAGCAGGTAAATAACAGGTGGACTATAAATTAATACATGCCAATTATAATCATCACTGTAAATGAACTCAATTCAGTAATGAAAAGAAATAGACTGGCACAATGGATTAGGAAACAAAATCTAACAATATGCTGCATACAAGTAACACACTTAACTCATAAAGAAATTCATAGGTTGAAAGCCAAAGGACGGAAAACAATACTATGACATCAAAAAAAAACAGCAGTAGCAATCTTTTTTCTGAGAAAGTCTCAACTTCACGCCAAGAATGATGAAATGAAAAAAAGAAAGCCACTATATAGGTGTTATGGGAAAAATTCAAGAGGAAGAGATAACACTTATAAATGTATGTGCACCAAACACAGGAGTACTGAACTATATAAGATAAATCTTAATGGACATGAACAATCTAATATCTAAGACCACATTCTTAATAGGAGAACTTAACACCCCCTTAACCTAAATAGATAGGTCAAGCAGACAAAAAAAAATTAGCAAGGAAGTAGCAGAACTGAACCAGAGCTTGGAACAAATGGTCTCAGCAGACATATACAGGTTGTTCCACCCAACCACAGTTTCAGACACATTTTTTTTTCAGCTGCACATGGGTCATTACTAGTCCATAGGTCATGCTTAAATACATGCAAGAAAACAGAAATTACCCCATGAATATTATCTGACCACAGTGCAATGACACTGGAAATAAACAAGACAAGAAAACAGAAAAACCCCATAAACATATGGATATTAAACAGCACACTACTCAGTAACCAATGGGTCACAGATGAAATTAAACCAGAAATTCAACAACATCTACAATTCAATGAAAATTCAAAGACAACTTATAGGAATTTATGGAATGTGAGGAAAGCAGTCCTTGGAGGGAAATTCATAACTGTAAACTCACACAATAGGAAAACAGAATGGAAACAAATAAACATGCTAATGTTGCACCTCTAGCATCAAAAAAAGGAAGAGGAAACCAAACCCATAGCCTAAAGATGAAAAGAAATCATAAAAATAAGAGAAGAAATTAATTCAATTCAGATGAAAAAAACAGTTCAAAGAATTAATGCATTAAAAAGGTGGTTCTTTGGAAGATTAAATAAAATCGACAAGCCCCTAGCTAACCACTTTAAAAAGATGAAAGAAAAAATTCAAATACAAGCAATAAGGAATGAAAAGGATATAAATACAATGGGCCCAGGAGAAATTCAGAAGATTTTAGTGGCTTGAGAACCTTTACTCTCACGGAATAGAAGACACAGAAGAAATGGACAGATTCCTAGATAAGTACAACTTACCAAAATCAAGAATATATAACAACCTCAATAATCCAATAACAGACAATCAAATCTGTAATGTAACAAAAAGCCTGCCAACAAAGGAAAGTCCAGGCCTGATGGATTCACAGCTGAAATCTACAAGAAATTTACAGAAGATATAATCCCTACACACCTTAAAATCTTCAAAAAAAATTGAAAAGAAAGCAATCCTCCCAAAATTATTCCTGCAGGCAAGTATTATATTGATACCAAAACCAGGGAAAGATGGAACTAGAAAAGATAACTACAGGCCAATATCTTTCATGAACATAGATGCAAATATCCTCAGTGAAATCCTAGCAAACAGAATACAGCAAATCATCAAAAAAATCATACATCAAGACCAGATAGGATTCATCGCAAGGTTGCAAGGATGGCTCAATATATGTAAATCTATAAATATAATGCATGATATCAATAGAGCCAAACCTAAAAACCACATGATCATCTCAATTGATGCAGAAAAGTCTTTAGACAGATTCCAACAGTCATATTCAGTCATATTCAAAGTCTTACACAAAATTGTAATAGATGGCCTCTAATTATATCTGATAAAATCCGTCTTTGACAACCCAACAGCTAATATAACTCTAAATGGGGAAAAACTGGAATCTTTCACTCTCAGATCTGAGACAAGTATGTACTCTATCACCCTTCCTATTCAATTAGCTAGAGCTATTAGACAAGAGAGAAATAAAAGAAATAAGAATAGGTAAAGAAGAAGTTAAATTATCACTATTTGCAGGTGACATGTGATACTTTACTTGGAAGATGGAAAAAGCTCCACCAAGAAGCTACTAAAATGATACACAAATTCAATAGCATAGCAGGATACAAAGTCCATACACAAAAGTGAGTAGCATTCTTCTACACAGATAATAAACACACTGAGAGGGAAATTAGAGAAATAATACCTTTTACAATAGCACCATGGAAAACGAAATACATTGGAATTCATCTAACTAAAGAAATCAAATATCTTTTCATGGAAAATTACAGTACTCTGAAAAAACAGATCATAGAGAATTTCAGAAAATGGACAGATATTGCCTGCTCCTGGATAGGAAGAAGCAACATTGCAAAGATGGCTATACTCCCAAAATAGCTGTAGTAATATAATGCAATCCCTATCAAACTACAACCAACATATCTTCATGACCTAAAGAAATTGTTCCTAAAATTTATTTGGAACCAGAGAAGACCTAGAAAAGCAAAGGCAATCCTGGTCAACAAAGACAAAGCAGGAGGCATCACAATTCCTTACTTGAAATTATACTACAAAGCTACCGTGATAAAATCAGCATGGTAGTGACAAAAAAAATAGACCTGAGAATCAATGGAATAGAGTAGAAAATACAGATGCTTCTTCGAACACATTCAGCCACTTGATCTTCATAAAAAGGGCCAAACATGCTTACTGGAAGAAAAATAGCCTCTTTAATAAAGGGTGCTGGAAAAACTGGCTCTCTACATACCAAAAACTAAAACTCGACTGAGGACTATCATCATGCACTAAGCTAAAGTCAAAATGAATTAAAGCTTTAATCAGAGAAAGGAAACAATCTCCTGGAAGAAAGAGTAGGAGGAACTCTTGTAGACATGCTGGTTGGCAAAGAGTTCATGAATAAAAATCAAATCACACTGGTAACACTAGAAAGAATTAAAAAGTGGGACCTCCTCTTATTGAGAAGTTTTTGCATGTCCAAAGAAATTACCAACAAAGTAAAAAGACAACCTAAAAATTTGGAAAAAATCTTTACATATAAGCCATTCAGACAAAGATCTGTTCTCTGGAATTTATAATGAAATGACTGCTACAAATATAGCAATGTGTAATAGTCCGGTCATGGTTAGAATACCTGTCATTCTGGTCTTTTAAATACGTATTGCTTGTCATGACATACCAATTATGGCCAGACTGTGTTTCAAGTACATTTAAAAAAAAAAAGATAACAAATGAAAAAAGTGACAAGAAAAAGAGTCACAGGAATGTCCTGCTACAATGCTGTAGATTTCTAAATTTCTGTGAAAAAATATGCAATTGTTCATTAATATTTTTTAATATTTTTTATATTTTTTCCATATTCTGAAGAGGCATGAAGTTTAATATATCAATAATTAATAGAAAATACATGTTCCTTCTTATGCCTAAGATGTTTGATATTCAGACAGTGAGGTTAAAGCAGCCTGCTATGTTGTAGGGCAATAATAAGCTTCTCTTCTACAGGGTTAATAACCTGAATTTGCAGACCAAAAATTAGAGAAAAAGAAGGGCTGTAAGAACAGCCAACATATTGGCACTACCCTTTCAAGGTCAGTGAGGACTCAGGACACAGGAGAACCTCTACTGTAACATCATTTAACTCAGTTGTGTCACAAATTTCCTGATCAAGGAGATTATGGAGCCACAGAGGAAAGTGATCAGTGATGTAATGTATGGCTAAAGAGAGTGACATGGAGAGAAAACATTCTCAGGCTTTCACAGAGAGTAAATTGGTCGAGCAATAGCTGTGACTCACCCACATAGCTGATACTGACAAAGGATCTACGAAGTGCAGAACAGGGTTATGGGATAATTCCTGACTGACCTTTTCAGATACGAAGTTACATTTCTTGTTATATTATAGGTTTTGCTTTATCTTGGTCTCAAACATCCAGCAGAAAAGTGTAGAAACAAGGTATGAAAAGTAAAGCCATGTTAATATGCTGAGCTATGGAAGGCTCAAGTCAACAGATTCGGACATTGGGAGTCCTTTGGATAACCCACTACTAATGTGGACTACTGGACTATATTGGAATATTTTGCTGAATTCATGCACCTACAGTATTTGGATGACAAAGGAGTACCGATCTCTGACAAAACTATATATATATATAGCTGGAACAATTGAACTGCTGGTTTGTACTGGTCTATTGAAATAAATAGTTAATGCTTAATGTTTTTTCTTCTTTTAATTTTTTGACCAAATTTCATACTTATGTTTAGGACTCTGAACCGCTAATTTGAAAACAATATGTGATGTTCCATCCATTATTGAATTCCAATCATCTTGTTTAGCAAAATTCTGTATTGTTTCTAAGGAATTTTTATTTATTTTTATTCTCTTAAAAATAAAATAATTTTTAGCGGCTAGGGAGATGGCTCAGCAGAATAAGCACTTCCTTGGCAAGCGCAAGGGCTGAGTTGAATACCTAGTTCCACCAAAAAAGAAAAAGAAAAGAATTTTTAAAAGTTAAACTGAAAAAAACTAACATATGGATATCAGTTTCATTTCTTTATACCAACAATAGCCTATTCAAAAAGAAATGAAATCAATTCCATGTTTAGTAGCTTTAAAAAACTTAGAAATAAATTCCGCCACGGAGGTGGAATGCCAATGATGTGAAGCCATAAGAAATCAATAACAAAGAGAATACACAGAATAATGGAAATATATTCTATGTTTTGACTTGGAAAAGCTTTTGTGAAAATATCTATGTTAGCTATTATGATTTGAATTGGATGAAAAATATTCCCTCGAAATCTCATATGTTCAGAGCTGGGGCTTAGGAAGTTGGTGCAGTACACTGATGCATTCACTAACTCATAGCTGAAAATAATATTTGGAATACAGCCATCTAGTAGACACCACAAGGAAAAGATAGTTTCTTCAGTAAATGATGTTAAAAATTGTATGTTTATATGCAAAAGAATAAAATTGTACCTATAGCTTTCTATCACTCTCTATCTCTGTCTCTCTGTCTCTCTCTGTCTCTGTATCTTTCTGTCACTCTTTCTGTCTCTGTTTCTCTCTGTTTCTGTCTCTGTCTCTGTCTATCTATCTATCTATCTATCTATCTATCTATCTATCTATCTATCTATCTGCCTACCTACCTACCTACTTATCAGTCTATCTGACTGACACCATGAATCCTCTAGATCAAACAAAGGGGAAAGTTTCCTTGAGATTTCTTAGGAGTGAATTCTTTAACTAAAAGCTCAAGCAACAAAAGGAAACAAAATGGAACTATATCAAACTAAAATGCTTTCATACAGCAAAAGAATAATCAACAAAATGGAAAGGGGGCATACAGAATAGGAGAAAATGTCTGCAGATCATATTTATAAAAAGAGGTTATCTCCTTTCTGCCATCCAAAATTTTCCTTCCCTTTGAGAAGTTTTCACAGTATCTGATGTACCTTTTGGATTATATTTACTCTTTCAGGTTCTTACACTAGGAAAAAATAAAATCTTTACATATATGTATCTGGTTTATTTCACTTATGAGGATTATCTCTAGTTGCATCCATTTACTTACAAAAGCCTAGAGTTTATCTTTCTTTACAACTGAGTGATACTCCATTGTATGAAAGAATAAAGGGAAAAATATATATGCATGTGCACAGGATACCTGGGATGATTGCATTGCTGATTTCAATTGGTTTGTTGAAAGCAACAATTAATGCTTAATTTTTCTTTGTAATTTTTTCACCAATTTTACATTCTTCTATCTGTTCTTCTGAACAACTAATTTGAAGACAAAATAAGTTCATTAATTCAATGTGCAAAATAACCGTTATTCAATTCCTACCATCTTGTTTAGTGAATGTTTTGTTATTTCTTATTCTTTAAAAGCTAAAAAGATCAAAATGTATTGATATTCAAAATATGTAAGGAACTTGTGTAATTCAATGATAAGCAAACAAATAATTTAATTGAGAAAATGACCTAGACAGACATTAATCCAAAAGACACACATATGGGGCTGGGGAGATGGCTCAGTGGGATAAGTGCTTCCCTGGCAAGTGCAAGGGCCTGAGTTCAATTCCCGGTTCCACAAAAAAAAAAAAAAAAAAAAGCAAAAGACACACATATGGATAATAGCTATAGTTAAGGTGGTTTCTGCCAACCCACACTTGTCAGGATAACTATTATGAGAAAGACAAGAGTCAATAAAGGTTTGGTGATGCAAAAAAATTGGACTCTCCTCAGACAATGAACTTACAAGAGACTTGGTAAGGATTTTCAATCTCTAGAACTCTGACAAAGAAATCTATTTTCAGGTATTGTCAGAGCAGCACAAAAGAACTTAGCAGGCAGAGAAGCTGAGGGTCAGCGACCATGCGCCCCCTGTGTAATTATGTCAGCCCCCTAGGCAGAAGGAACTGGCACGAGGCAGATCACGAAGCCACATAAAGGAAGTAGGAAACATTAATGACCCTCCTAAACACGGAAAGTTCTCACTTGACCACTTCTTATTATTTCAGTCTATTTAATTAGCTGAGTACTTGAGATGCTCCCCCTCTGACCACCAGGGCCTCCTCTCATGGGTGTAGAATGCAACCAGGAAGAAAAACTCATCATGTTAGTTGTGGAAGAAGAGGTAGAGGTGGCAAATGTCATTGCAGTGGGTGCCAAACAGGCCAGAATGGTGTGTGCCCTCAGCACGCCTGGAAAGCCTCGCTGATGAACTTACTCTTGTGGATGTTCTGAAAGACAAACTCAAAGAGAAACAATGGATCTGCAGCATGGAAACTTGTTTGTTGAAATATTTAAGCATGAGGCAGATAAGTATTCCTCTGTAACTGCTAGTTTGAAGTTCATGGTGGTAATGACTGGAGTCCATCGGCAAAAGCAGGAGAGTCCTCTCAGTCTGGGGCAGAAAAATATTAGTATTTTCAAGTGTACCACTCCTCAGATCAAGTGCAGTCCTAACCACATCACCATCATTATCACCCCAGGGGCTATTCTTCTATATGTTAGCTGGAAACTAAGACAATTTCCCAAGCAAGGTATGACTGAAAATGGATTTTGATGCATTCTGACTGTGTCGGGATTAATCAGCTATCAACCAGAAGCTGAAAGGTAAAGAGATTTTGCTCAACCCAACACAAATGTAGATATTTTGTAGGATATCTAGAAGGACCTAAAAGACCTGAGACTACTGTATTCTAAGTTATAGAAGTTTAACAACCTCCATGTGACTATTCCTGAGCCTTTTGCTTCCTCCATGTACAAGGGGCACTGTGTGCTTCTTCCTTCATAACTGATAGGCCCAGGCTTGTATTAATAGTTCTAACATAAGCTCTTAAACCAACAAAATTAACTTTTTGAAGTGTGTAAAAAAATTGTCCATTTAAATTAAAAAGCCAGAATGAGAAAATGAATAATACTATTCAAGATTTCTAATGTAATACATTGAATAGTATTGCTTAAAGGCAATTTGAGATGAAATTATATATGATAAATCCTAAAGGAATAAAAGCCAACAAGTACTTACAGCAAATAATCCTCAAAAAGAGATGAATAACTTATAAAAATATTTTTTAAAAAAATAACACAGAAAAGAACACAAGTTAACAATCCAACACCAAAATGAGAGACGTAGGCCCTTAGCATATGAAAAAAACACAGTAAGTGTAAAGGATCTAAATTCCTTAACTTAAAGAGGGAGATCATCTGCTTAAGTAAACCTACATGCCCATGATATGTTGCCTGCATGAAATGCATTTTATTCTAAAGAAATAAGTAAATTAAGAGTAAAAGAATTGGAAAAGATATATTACATTATACTAATAGAAAAAGCTACAGAAACTATATTTATGTGAAAGTATATGTCAGAGCAAAAAATGGCATCAAAAATAGAGTACAGCATTTCAGAATGATAAACAGGGTAATTTATTAAAACTCTAAATGTTTAATGCATCTAAGAACAGATTTGAGGCGTATACACATATATATAATTAGATATGGAATTTCATTTTTCATTATTATCTATTCATATCCTTCCTCAATATTTAAATTGTGTCACTTTTTTCTTATATATATGCATGCAGAATTGATTTAATATTAATTTATTAGTCAATATATTTCATCATGTTAATACATTAGAAAAGTATTAAAAGATCATCTCAATATTCACAAAATAAGCATTTGACATAACTCAGTGCTCATTTCTCCTAAAAACTTTGAACCAAATTGGAAAAAAAGAGAATTACTTCAACCTGAGAAAGCCAGTATGTCAGCAGGCAACTTAGAACTAATGATGTTTTCAGTGACGCAGAGCTAAGTGATTTCCATCCAAGGGCAGAAAAAGAAAACACGGAAGGGTATCTGCACTTCCCAGTTTTATTCAACATTGTGTTTCAAGTTTGGCTAAAGCAACCAGACCAAAAATAAATGAATAATTTTAAAACATCATTCAACCTCACTGAAAACCACATAAAACTGTCTTCCTTCACTTTGTCATTTATGTAGAAAGTTAGATGAAAGCTACATACTAGACCTAAACAAATAGGCTTAGACATATACACAATCAATGCATTAAAAAAATCAGCTGTATTCCATATATTAACAGCAAGAAATGCAAAAATGCTTACTTTAATATAAAGTACATCAGAAAAATATGAAATAAGAGCAATAAATCTAACAAAAAGTATATGAGAGGCAAAAGAAATTAAAGAACACCTAACTAAATTGTTTGAAAAGGTCAAAGGGATTAATACTGTGAAGATTTCAGTTCTTTCCAAGTTCAACTAAAGATTCAACAAAATTTCAGTCAAAACCAACAAGCCATTCTCTAAATTTTAATAAAACAGTTTTAAAATTCTTAAGGGACTACAAAGGAAATAGAAAAGAATAAGACATACCTGAAGAACGTCTAAAAATATCAAAGCTAAAAACTTACTTTAATCCCCATGTAACTAGAATACTAAAAATGTGATATTCACATTGAAGTAAACAGTGACAAGCAAAGCAAAGTAATTCTCTGTATTTTTCTTTTGCTTTTCTCCTCACTCTATGCTTTTATTTATTTCTAATATATTCACAGTTTCCAATATTTTCACATTTATACAATCAATTCATTTATGAAACTAAGGTGAAAATTTTTCAGCTGCCAATCTTTTCACCAGTAGTCAAGGAACTATTATGTATAATCACCAAAAGGAAGTGAGAAAGGAGGATGGGAAGAGGGAACAGAAAGAAAGAATAAAGAAGAGGGAAAAATAAAGTCTGCAGTTTACACCACATGTAATAATCAATGCAGAATGACTCACAGATCTAGCTAGAATCCTAAAATTTCTGTTTGACCCAGTTTTTCCCCTCCTAAGTATCTCAGGAACACAAGTATGCCCTTTGCAATGCAATTTATAATGACTAAATCCTGGAAATGGCCTATATGCCCTTCAACAGATAAGCAAATAACAAAATGCAGTTTTTAAAGATAATAACATGCTACTTGAGACAATAGCTTTAAGTGAAATAAGTCAGACACAAAAGCTTAAGTATATATATATATATATATATATATATGAGAGAGCACAAAATAGTTGATAGATGAAGATGAAATATAGAGTTTCTTTTTTTCAGTGCCAGCTTCATAGCTCAGCCGACTAAAGCACCTGCTTAGGCAGAGCACAGCAGCCTGGGTTCAGTCCCCAGCATGCATGCTGGCACCACCCCCAGGACGCACTGAGACGGCAATTGAGACTGGGTGACTGGGTATGATGGTTCATGCCTGTAATCCCAGCACTTGGGAGACTGAAAACAGGAGGATCACTATAACTCAGATCTACATAGTGAAATCCTGTAGACCCTGTATATCCTGTCCTAAATACAGATTAAAAAAGAAGAGTTCTTTTTCAAGAGGATAGGTGAACAGGAGATGGGAGAAGGGACAAAGGGGAGGACAAAAGGGATGGAAAGTAAAGAATTGAAGGAAAAAACAATGAACTTTTGCAAAAGTGAAGCTGATCAAGAATTAGGAGAAGGGAAAGAAAAAAAGGTCGGAATAAAAAAACAAATGGATAAAATAAGAAAGAAGTATTATGTTCATGTACCAACTACCCAAGATAATTATGATCCTTATGCACTGGAAATGTACTAATAAAGAAAGGAATCAAGGCCTATATTGAGTAGAAAAACAAAAGAACAAGGAGGAGGAGGAAGAAGAGAAGGAGGAGGAGGAGAAGAAGAAAGAAGGATGAAGCTGTAGAAAAAGAAAGATTCTTGGTCTTTGATCTAGGGACCTAGTTAACATCAGAAGTACAGGAGTACAGTCTGTGCAAATGTATTGTTCACCAGGTATGGTGGTGCACACTTGTAATCCTAGATACTTGAACTCTAAGGAAGGAGGACCATCAGTTTGTGAGCAGAACTGGCAACTTGGGGAAACCCTGTTTGAAAAGGAGAGAAAATGTTAGCTCTATGGATAACTGCCCATAGGTAATCTCACAAGAATCTCCAACAATAACAATAACAAACAGCATTAGTAAATCATAATTCTTCAAAATTTACAACTCTAGCCCTCAGAAGACACTATTTTTTTTTTTTTCTTGTATTTAGGACAGGGTCAACAGGGCCTCAGTACATAGATCGGACTCCTAGTGATTCTCCTATTTTCAGCCTTCCAAGTACTGAGATCACAAGCACAGACCACCATGCCCAGTCTCAATCACCGTCTCAGTGCACCCTACGTGTGGGGCCGGCACGGCGTGCAGGGGATCAGACCCAGGCTGCTGTGCTCTGCCTAAGCAGGCATTTTAGTTTGCTGAGCTATCAGGTTGGCCCTAAAAGTTGAGAAAGACTTTGTTCTTTTCTTTTTTTCTTTTTATGGATGGCTCAGGTCGGGTCTGTGGACTGAACCACAGTCCCCTGCACCTGACTGGGTTTTCCCAAGCAGGCACTTAAACAACTGGGCTAACCTGCAAGCCCCCAGAAGACACTATTAAGAGATTGAAAGCATAATCTGTAGGCTACAAAAAAATATTTGTAATTAGTGTATCTGGCAAAGATTTACATTGATACCTTATAAGCAATTTTAAAATATAGCATTAATAAATATTCAAATAAAAATAAAAATCTGATTGTCTCACCAACAAATACAGAGATGCATCACATGAAAATATGCAACATATTATCTACACATCAATTAAAATTACAGTGAGATATTTCTGCACAAGATTGTGTGCAGAATGTCAAAAATTTAATACTGTACCAGGCATGGATGTGAGGAGACAGAGCTCTTACACACTCTTGGAAAAACAGAAACACCACTTAAAACAGTTGAGCAGTTCTTCATCAAGTTCATCATACATCTACCACACAAGCCAAATATTCCTCCCCCAGGTATTTTTCCAAATATGCACAGAGCACCTGGTTACACAAGTATTATATGATGAAGTTTTCCACAACTTTATTCCAAACTGAAAACAATTCAGTGGGTAGATGAATAATCAAGTAGTGGTATTAACTCATGCGATGGATTAGTACTTAGTGATAAAAAAAAAAAGTGCAGCAAAAGCAAATTTTAAAAATGATACTAAAGGAGTCATAGTGCATGCAAAACATGAAACTCACAATTATGCTGAATGAAAGAAACCGAAACTCTCATCAAAAGCGGAGTACATACCCCATGATTCTATTTATATTAACTATAATGCAGAAAAGGGTTTAGTTTTTTGGTTTTTTTTTTCCAGTCCTTATAGTAAATATTTGGAGGCTGCTCTGTTTCAGTTATAATGGCTCTGGCATTATAGTACAATGAATGAATATGGCTGTGTTCCAATAAAACTTTATTTATAAAAAGAGACTGCTGGCCCACAGGCCTTATAGTTTGCCAACCCCTGTTGTAGAAGATGCAAATTAACCCATAGCGACAGAAAGCAGAACAGAGCTGGCCAAGGGAGGGCGAGTGAGCACCAGGGCAGGAGGGAAGGATGGATCGGGGAGTAGGACCACGCACTTGGGACCACCACATGCTCACTGCCTTCATTGTGGTGCTGGATTTGCAGTTATGTTCATATGTCAAATCCATCGAAGTATATACTTTAAACATGTACAGTTTATTGTATGTCAATTACATTTCAATAAAGCTGTTAACAAGAAGTGAAACAAAAACCTTGGACTATTTTTCACATTCATCTAAACATTTACCATGTTGACATTTTTAGTTCAAGAAACTAACAGCTCTTGTTTTTCTTCCGCCATCCAATGTAAGGCTGAAATGAATTTCAAATCCAATCACACTTTCTCGTACCAAGTTCTGTTTCCTGTTTTAAGTGAAGCTCTCTCTTGCAGTCTGTTTGTCATGATGCTGCCACTTGGAAGGCTACAGCAGTCACAAACAAAACTACTTACAGAAGAGCGACATTCAGACGCTCACCTGGCCTGCGCTCTTTCCCTGCCTTTCCCACAACACCAGGCTGCATGTGCAAACGCCAGCAGCTCCATGGTCCCTTTGATACACAGGCAATGAGAAAGTCTTCAGACAGGCACCAGGTGGACGTCGTGGTAGCATCACCCCTCATCCAGGTTCACGGAGTTTGGGAAGATAAATGGTAGCCTGAGCTCTTGGTTTCTGCCACTGTTTAGGTCACCATCCAATGTAAATGAGCCCTGATTACCAGCCTGAGGCTGTGACTACCTCCGCCAAAACTAGAGTCCAGTGGGCCTCAGTGATCTCCACCCCATGCCTATCACCCACTTACACCATGGCAAAACCCAGAAAACCAAGAACGTCTATTTTCAAGGTATGGCTTAGGAAGAATTACATTTTGACTCTTGCTAGATTGGCAGCAGCTAGGATTGCCGTTGCATAATTAGTCTGAAATAACTGCACTGCACTGTCCTGTAGGTAGCAATGAGAAAATTTTAAAAATACATTTTAACTTCATTGTAGTGATTTCTATGTGGAAAGCTTGTAAAATTTTTTTTGCAATTTAGTGTAAGAATACTGGCTAGGAACCTAGCTAGATGTAGCTTGGGATCCTAGAGTGGCTCCTTCCTAACTGCTCAAGCACAGGCCCTTCACATAACCAGTCTGTGCTCTGGTAGTCTCAACTTCAAAATTAATTACAGCAACTACTAGTTTTCTACAAAGAATAAATGGGAAATGAAAGCAAAATACTGAATTAAATGGGAGTCGTTATTTGTGAGGTACCTTCACATATTTTTTTTTCTGGTCTCAGTATTAGTACCAATAGATTTTTCCCAAAAGTTGCTTTATGCTTCGTTTACATTATGAACCCATGAGTCTTGTAATTTACTAAAGTTTCTCTTTGATATTCATTGTAATACAGCCCATTTTTAGAAAATGGGCCTATTTTATTGCTAATATTATCCAGCCTCTTTTTCTATTACTTCTCCTGTTTAATGTGTGATCAGTTTGCCTCATTTTCTTTCACTTACATTTATTCTATTGTGACAAACTTTATCTATCTCTGGAAGGTACCTTAGATTCTGCGGTTGTGATTGCTCTTTGTTACAGACTAGATATCTGTGAACAAAGTAAGAGAAATAAAACAATGGCTTATACAATCAAATTCAAGAATATTTTAACTTTCTGTATCTTTCTTTCCTATTTGAAGTTGGAATAATGATGTTATTTATGCAACTACAAGTGTTACATAGTGTACATGAAGCGTTATGTCACTCAGCATAACTAGTAATCAATGAATGTCAGCTATTGTTGTCCTGAAATACACATTGTGCTTTTCTGATTCCATTGTTTGCTTTTCTCATTGGGTTGCCTAAGCCACATAATAGTGCCCAGTGTCTTAATTTTGGATACTCATTCTCTTGTTCAGTTATTCCCTTCTATCTAAAAATTCCACTTTTCATTTAAAATAAATGAATCTATGGTCAAACTTATTTTGAGTATGAATTCTTTAGGGTCAAATAAAATTACGATTCATAATGTTTTAAAAATAACTTCCCTCACATCTAATAGAACATAGTACTGATTAATAAAGGCTTGCCCCTGATCAATATGGATAGATTAGATTGAATGATCCATTATATGGAATATTTAGGTATGATAAAACCAACTTTCCATTTACATGCTAAGACTGAAAATAGAGAACTAACAACCCCAAATTTCATAGTAATCCTCCTTCTTACCTGAAGGGAGAAGAGTCCAAGAACCCCCAGTGGAAAACATAAACTGCAAAGAGTGCTCAATTTCATACATTTTATGATTCTCCTGTATATACACAACTAGGATAAAATTTAATTTATAAACTAAGCAAACAAAGCCAACAAGAAGATTGAACGCTTAATACATAATCACTAGCATTCTCTTACTTTGAACATTAGGACCATCACTATTTGAAATAAGGGTCATTTGAGCAGAAACAGTATAACAACAAGACAGTCAGTCTGATCATGGAGATACCTAAATGACTAATGTGTGTGTAACTTGTACAGTGTGGATACACTGGGCAAAAAATAATAATAATAATAATTCACATCTTAGAAAGATATTCTATCAAGTAACTGAAACCTTTGAAAATAAAACTATGGATAAGTAGATACCATGGATTAGATTTCACTGAGGTAATTAGTCTGTCTTGACTTCTTTCCAAGTAAAATAAAGAGGTTAGTCCACGTTTTAATTTGGTGTTTTTCATGTAAGTTTCCTTTGTCCAATTACAGAGATTCTTTATTTCATATCACGAAAAATAATTTTCCCTTCTTAATCATGCAATTCATGCAATAGCATAAACCATGAAAAGAAGAAAAAACTCAAATTTCAGAGCTCATATTACAACAAAGGCTAGTTTCATTTTTCCGAATGTTTAGCAAGCCTGTCTATACAGCGAATGTTTCAGAAGTGAGACTATGGCTCTCAGCTTGCCCAGACTCCTGGTTTATGCTATTGTCCTAATGTAGTTAGGAGTAGTTTTTACACTGATTCCCAAGACGATCCTGGACTGAATGACAAATTGCTTGATTACCTCTACCCAGAAGAGTTTGGAGGTTATTTTGATAATAGCTACCATTTCTCAGGCATTTAGACTGAGTTGAAATTATTTCCATGCATCACATCTTAATACTTGCCAACTACAAAAGATAAGTATTGTTATGACCATTTTGAGGTGAGGAAATGTTTCCTAAGATGACAGTAATTGTAAAGCTAGATCTCTGTAACATCAAAGTCCACTCATATATCATAATAATTAAAGCAAAATATGACATATGAACACTTCTGCCTATTAACTGACTTTCATCTTCACTGTTAAGAGTAAAATAGGAGATTTTGAGATAAATTCAATTATAAAAACTGAAAATGAAAAACTATAAGATTACATCTTATTATAGACATTCAATTTTAAATGGTATACATTCTAGCATCTTCTATTATAAATCCAAAGCCGGGCATGGTGGTGCAGGCCTGTATTCCCAGCACTCAGGAGGCTGAGGCAGGAGAATCGTTGTGAGTTCGAGACCATTCTGAGCTACAAGGTGAGCTTAAGGCCAGCCTGAACTTCATAGTGAGACCCTGTCTCAAAAAGACAAAAAAAAAATAAATAAGTAAATTCAAAATACTCTGACAGATACTAAAACTTTTCCATAAATTTGCCATATTATCTGAACACTAACTTTCCCAATACATTATATTAGTTAAGAAAAATAAGATAATTTAAAACTCATACCTATTGGTAAATGCATATAGATTATCATTGGATAAAAATCCTATCTGACTATAGTAAAGAATAGATGGTCAAATTTTTCACTAGCTTTTTTACTAGGAAATTCTTCTCCTATACTTTTATTCATTTTAAGGCCATCATTACAGGTCTATTATATGCCATGTAGCTCTGTAAAGCACTTAATAGTGTGTAAAGCCTTTTCATTAACATTGTCACCATTACTGAATTCTGCTTTGTTGTAGGTCAGAGAAATCTCTCTCCTTCAGTGAAGAATTTTCACATAAATTTGTACATGTAAGAGCCAGGTTCCAACTTCCTTTAGAAACACCAATATAATCTTTAATAAAATGCAGGCTGAGATAATAGATCATCCTATATTACCAAGTTTTAAATGTTTCTTATCAGCAAACTATTCTGGTGACAGTCCATGTTCATCAGACAATAAAAAGACATAAATAAAGTGACACGAGAAGAGAAAATGACATCAGTTTCCATTATGTTAGAATTTAGGCAAAAAATATATTTATGTGGGAATACTTCTGATAATTTTAATTTCTTAAAAATTCTATTTCTTTTTAATTGGAAGTTGTAACAGAAAATGACTCCTGATTTACATTTCAAATTCTCACATAACTATAAACTTTTATAGAGGTGAACAGATGCTGATGTGAATTTTACAATAGATATACTTTCAAATTCATGGCAACGAATGTCAGATTTAAACCAGCAAAAGAAATAGGAAAAGAGGAGCAAAATTTTGATGCATTCTAGGATTTGCAAAGTATGAGAATGTTTTTTTCTTTTTCCAGTCAAAACCCTAGTACTTCAATTCAACATTGTGAATCTAAGTTTACAAACACAAGCTTACAACAGGATTGATAATGATCTAATTAATAAACAGAAACCCAGAGAAAATTGCACATTCTAATTTTGTTATTGGACTTCAGAAGAATGTTTAAATATTAAGTAAAAATTGTCATGGATTGAGCTGTAAGAAATGATGTTATCCAAGTGTTTCTAAAAGAAATTAGCAGCAACTAGCTAGCCCCAGAACAGCACTAGGTTGCCTCTGATAAATTTGTCCAGGTTAATGTATTATTTAAAAAGTGATAAAATGGGTGAATACTCAGATTTGCTCTGTTAAACTACTTCCCAGTCCTAGTCTTGCATTCATTTGAATAAATCCAAATTCATAAGGAACAAGAGGAGCCAGGCAACATGAGTCTCATCCTTAAAATGGGAGAGTAGCCATTTCTAATCATCCAAAACATCATTTCTTAAACTCAAATTTAAAACATCAAAAGGAAACTTAGGGAGAGAAAGCAGCATCCACACTCCTAAACTTTTCAGATTATGGCCGTTAGCTCTTTGTATCATCAAAACATAAAGACTTTTATTTGAATGAAAAATCAAATTCAGAACTTTCTTACACTATTCAGATTTGTTTTGATGTATTGTAAGTATGCTACTAATATTTAAAGGAAGAGATAAGGGCACCGGATATTAATATAGAGCAGCTGTTAAGATCTAGTGACAGTCTGGCTCCGATAATCATGTTTTTTTCGCTGCCCAATGTTTTCTACCAAACATCTTTCTGTAGCTGGACAAGAACATTCCCAGGGATTCTTGTTCAGGGTTTGAACTTCTACCTAAAATCTCAACATTAATTTCCTAATAGGCAAAATAATTAAATAAGGCTTGAAAAATTTCACACTTTAATGCCATTTTATTGGTTGTTCTATTTAACTTCCACTTGTGACTTAATAATTTCCTGTTCTCTCTACTCATGTGCTAGAGTCATCTCACAGTATTTACCCGGCATTCTTAGGTCCTGAAGGGTTGCCATAGACTTGACACACAGTCATAAAGGCATCTGCAGAAGCAAATGGAACTACAACTGCTGCTATTTCGCATACAGCAAGAATCACCCAAGGGGCTTAGAACAAATATAGCACTGTACAAGGCAGGCAGCTGGAGGGGTACATGTGGCCCCCAGCTGTCAATGAGACAAGTGACAATAATTAATTACTAGAGATTCCAAGTGACTGCCTGTGTTGAAGTCCCTGATTATAGGACAGGCTCTCTAGGAAGGTTTGCTATCTTTTTTTTTTTTTTTTTTTCCCAGGCCACTAGGGGAAATTTCGGGCATGAAAGCAGAACAACAGATGTATCAGCAATGCAAATTTATATCAGATCTGGTGGTAGGATAAATAGGTGGTGTGTGAATTATAGATTTGTTCACATTTTGGACCAGTATTTTTAATGGAAAATGAAGAAAACTAATTTTATTGAAGTCGATGTTTTATTTATTTTATATGAATATATATATAATTTCTTTTTTAAAGTTTTTAATTATTAAAAAAAATTGCATAGAATAAACGGGGGGCCTGCTTTGTTTAAAAGACAGTTGTCTGCTTAGGCAGGCTCAGGGACCAGAGTTTAATTCCAACGTGCTGTGCTGGCCCTACCCTCAGGGCACACTGAAATGGTGACTGACAATGGGCATGGCAGTGTATGCCTATAATCGCAGAACTTGGGAAGTTGAAACCAGTTGCATTATGAGTCTGACCACTATGAGTCTGATCTGTATAGTGAGACTGTAGTGTTGTACAAAAAGAGAAAGAGAGAGAGAAAGAGAGAGAGGAGGGGGACAGATGAAAGAAAGAAAGAAAGAAAGAAAGAAAGAAAGAAAGAAAGAAAGAGAAAGAAAGAAAGAAAGAAAGAAAGAAAGAAAGAAAGAAAGAAAGAAAGAAAGAAAGAAAGAAAGAAAGAAAGAAAGAAAGGAAAAGAAAGTCTTACCCAACTGTGGTACACACCTGAAATCCCAGAACTATGGAGAATCATTGCAAGTTTGAGGCCAACCTGAACTACATAGTAAATTCAAGGCCACACAGGGAGATGACCTTGTCTCAAAAAAATAAATAAATAAAATAAAATAAATAACATAGGTGATAGATGATAGATAGATAGATAGATTATAGATACATAGATAGATAGATTATAGATAGATTATAGATACATAGATAGATAGATAGATTATAGATACATAGATAGATAGATTATAGATAGACAGATTATAGATACATAGATAGAGAGAGAGAGAGAGAGAGAGATTATAGATAGATAGATAGATAGATAGATAGATAGATAGATAGATAGATAGATAGATAGATAAATGATAGATAGATAGATCACTTACACTTTGTGAGTTCTGCCCTGTACTGATCTGGAGCCTCTTCTTGTACTTTCCAACTGCATAGATGTCAATGCTGTTGAATTCTTGTCTTGTCTTGTGTGATTGTGCAGATCTAAGATGCATCTTTAGATAAAGCTATATGCCTGCTGAGATTCTCATAGGACTTTGAGTCAACACTGTAAGTGACTAATACAAAAAAAAGAAAAGAAAAAAAAACAAAAAAAAAAAACACTATATGTTTTCAGTGATCTCTTTATCTAACACCAAACTTATGCATGTGTGTGTGGTCTTCTGAGAAACACTTACATGTGAATTACACCTGGGTCATGTATGCATAATGCAAGACCACCTTTTCAATTGCATAGGAAATATACCTTATTCTTACACTTTAAAGATAGTATGATAATCATCTTCTTCGGACACAGTATTTTGATCATACCTGTCTTGTCATCACCATTCTCCACTGTAAGAAGTAAGACTTTTAGAAAGAATTGAGTATATTAAATGATGACAAAATTAAGAACTTTAAAATATTCAAGTTTTTCAGCTACCTATCTAAGGTAGGAGAGAGTTTCATCCTATCTGGTTTTGCTTTTACCCTTATTGAGCTAAAATTTTCTAAAAGTAGGATTAAAAAATGCAAAGTAACATTTATTGCTACTCCAACCAGAATGTAAACTTTATTGATCAAGCATTGTATCTCTTTATTCTCATCTTTCCCATTGTATTCCATACAGACTTAGCTTACTGTGCTACTAAAGTGTAAGATATCAGACACTACGTGTAGGGAAATCTCTTTATAAGCAATTTGCCCTGTCAGGAAAGGTTAATAACCTATACACAAAACAAGTCACTTCCACTTTAGCACCAAAAGTATTGCTTAAAGCATCACACTGTTATTTAGCTTCATTTCTACTTTCCTATTTCTCATTGTAAGACAAAAGGATAATAAAGAAATGTATGAAATGTAGCAATTTATAAAGATAATACAAAGATAATAAGGTAATGAAAACTAAAAGTAGATAATTTCAATAATGAATTATAATAAAATTAAAACTGCTTTTATTCAAATTTTTGCTTTAAAATTTAAAAGTCCAGACCTGGCCAGATAATATTTACAATTATGGGGATATTTTGAAAGATTATTTAAAGTTTTCATAATTCCTAACAAGGTTGATTGCCCATTTTACAGTCCTAAATTTATTTAGTATAAAAAGGCTTTGATATTTTACAAACAAATATAGAAGTTCATAGTACAATCTAAAAGCAGTGGGGTTTAAACAGTTGCTTGATCCCACTTAAATAAAAGGCCAAGTGGTGGCCTCCAAAGCAGTACAAGTTATGATAATTTCTGCACAATTGGCTCAACTTATCCAACAAATATGCACTGCGTCCCAATCTGTTGCGATCAATCATTCATGATTTTCAGACTTTATTTGGTAATATTAATTGGCTTCATCTAGATTTTGAGCTAATTTCTCTGATGTTATTGACTGTTATTATCCTTCAGATAAGTTAGTTAATTTGCTTGTTTTCACAGATAACACATGTTAGGTTAAGGGAGGTTATGGGACAGCTTCGTCTTCCAAAATATAGGATGCAGTTTCTCACCATATGATCAAAATTCTATTATAAAAACAAAAGAGGAAATCAACTCCTTCAACTATACTTGTCAATATACAAGAGACAGAGATGGCTGGGTAAAAGAGCTATGTAAAAAAATAAAAATAAAAAACTAAGAGTGTTCTGTGAAACAAAGATTTAAGTATGTCATCAGGAACGTCATACTACAATGTCACTTGTGGCTTTGCTTTCTAAATTTTAGTATAAAAATATAATTATTAAAGAATAGCTATCATAAGGACATCAACCAACAACAAATGTTGGAGAGGTTGTGGGGAAAAGGGAACACTTCTCCACTGCTAGTGGAAATGTAGATTGGCACAACCATTGTGGAGGTCAGTATGGAGACCCCTCCAAAGAGTAGGACTAGAAATCCCATTCAAGCTTGCTATCCCCCTACTGGAAATTGTGCCAAAGGAACTGAAAATAATATATCATAGTCATATATATGGACCTTGGAAACAACCAAGATGTCCATCACATGAGGAATGGGTGAAAAAGATGTGGTATTTCTATATAATGGAGTATTACTCAGCTATTAAGAATGCTAAACTTGAAGCATTTACACTGAAGTGGATGCCACTTGAACATATATTCATAAGTCAAATAAGCCAGACACACGTGTGTAAATATCATATAGTCTCCCTAGTATAAGAAGCAAAAAGCAAATGGAAACGTACAACAACAACTAAAAACAATTGAGTCAGATAAGGCAGTGAATGGCATATGCTGCAGGATACTAACCAGCTTTTCTTCTGGATGTTTAACAACCTAAGTTCACAGATCAAAATTGGAGAAATAGAAGAGCCACAAGGCCAGGCAACATTTTGGCCCTAGCCTTTCAAGGTCAGTGAAGACTCAGGACATAGGAGAACCTATAGTGCAACATCATGAAACTCAGTTGAGCTCCAAATTTTCTGAACAAGGAGATTATGGAGCCACAGAGGAAAGAGATCAAAGTTCTACAGTGTGCCTGGGGAGAGTGACATGGAGAGAAAACTTTCTCTCAGGCTCTCACAGAGAGCAAACTGGTCAAGCATTGGCCATGACTCATCCACATGGATGACACAGACAAAGGATCTACAGAATAAGGTACAGGACTACAAGGTAAACCCTGAGGGGACTTCACTGACCTCATGAGAAACAAAATGTACATGAGTTGGTATATTGGTCTTGCTCTATCTAGGTCTTAACCACCCAGCAGAAAAGTACAAAAATGAGGTATACACCACGGGACCATAATAATAAGTTTAGCTATAAATGGCTATGGTCGACAATCTCTTCAGATAACTCACTATTGTTGTGGAATGCTGAACTGTGTTGGATTGTGTCATCAAGTTCAGGCACCTAAATTAGTTGAATGACAATGGAGTGCCCATCTCTGATAGGTGTAGACAAAGGAAGGGGTATAGAAAGGAAGAATCATGATGTGTATGTATGGACAGTACAGTTGGGATAGATAACGCCGTGCTTCTACATAATTCTATGAGAGGCAAGATTTGCACTAACGGTTGTTGGAGAGGATATTATATCAGCTTCTAGTACTATGGACAACCACTAGGAAAATAACAAGGTAGAAAGTATTAATTATTGAATCTTTGATGTAATTCAGGTATAAAAAATAAGATACATAAACAGCTACACTCTCTTTAATTTACTGATAAGAGACATATGCTATAATAATGTCTGTAAGTATAATATCATGTATGCACCTTCTATGATACCAAAACATTATGAAAACA
>PVKA01007064.1:0-10938 GCA_004027165.1 Ctenomys sociabilis
TTTTTTTTTTGTCTTTTTTTGAGACAGGGTCTCGCTATGCAGTTCAGGCTGGCTTTAAGCTCACTTTGTAGCTCAGGCTGGTCTCGAACTCACAACAATCCTCCTGCCTCAGCCTCCCGAGTGCTGGGATTACAAGCATGCGCCACCACGCCCGGCTTTATAGTACAGTTTCAATAATTAATACTTTTTACATTGTTATTTTCCTAGTGGTTATCCATAGTACAAGGAGCAGACAGGATATCCAGTCCAAATACTTCTTTCTTCTCATAGAATTATGCAAAAGTACTGCATATTTATTTTAACTGTACTGTTTATACAAACACAGAATGGTTCTTCCTTTGTATCCTCCCTTTTTTGTTTAGTCCTGTCAGAAATGGGTATTCTGTTGTCATTCAGTTATTATAGGTGCTTGAATTCACTGAAACAGTCCAACACAGTCCAGCAGTCTACAATAATAGTGGGTTATCTGAAGAAGTTGTTGACTAGAGCCATTTACAGCTCAGCTTATTATTATGGCTTTATTTTATATACCTTGTTTTTGTACTTTTATGCTGGATAGTTAAGACCTAGATAAAGCAAGACCTATATAACAAAAAATGTAACTTTTGTATCTGATGAGGTCAGTCAAGTCCCCTCAGGGTTTATCCTGTAACCCTATACCTCACTCTGTAGATCCTTTGCCTGTGTCATCCATATGGATGAGTCACGGCCAATGCTTCACCAGTTTGCTCTCTGTGAAAGTCTGAGATAAAGTTTTCTCTCCATGTGACTCTCCTTAGGCACACTATACATCATCGATCATGTTCCTCTGTGGCTCCATAATCTCCTTGATCAGAAAATTTGGGGCACAACTGAGTTCCATGATGTTACAGTACAGGTTCTCCTATGTCCTGAATCTTCACTGACATAATAAGCTTTTATTTATTTATTTATTTTGTGGAATTGGGGATTGAACTCAGGCCCTTGAGCTTGCCAGCCCCCATAATAAGCTATTAAAGTTTTAAATGTACCTGATTTTGTTGTTAGCAATAAAAAGTGTACCTACCGGAACTAGTGAATCTTAATCTACTTTTATTCAACTACTCATTTATATAGCTTTACAGCCAAAGATGTATCATTTAAAATTATAAAAAAGGTATAGCACCTTGTAACCATGTTTCTTTTCTTTTTTCTTTTTACTTTTTTTTTTTTTTTTTTTTTGTGGCAGAACCAGGTATTGAACTCAGACCCTTGCGCTTGCCAGGGAAATTATTCTACTGAGCCATCTCCCCGGCCCACATAATGTTAAGTGAAATAAGACACAGCTTAAATATCATATGGTTTCTCTTATATGAAAAACCAAAACTATAAATAGAAAAATGAAAGAAAGATAATAGGGAGTATGGAGATCATTTTCAAATGGGAAGGTGATCAAGAAATTGAGAGCTAAGAGGAGGGGAAGGGAATGGAAAAGAGAATTAAGATGTATTATGTACATGCACCAAGTCCCACAAACAGTGTAACATCATGAACTACAGACATACTAATAAAAGAGGCAAAAAAGTACAAAAAATTGTTTTGTTTGTATGCAGAGGCTTTTAAATTTGATACAATCCTATTTGTTGATTTTTAAATGTTATTTCTCATGTTCTATTCAGAAATTCCTTGCCTGTGCCTATGTTTACAAGAATTTTATCTATTTTATCTTCCTGCAGACAGTTTACACTTCAAACTTTTGAATGTGCCTTAAGTTTTTTTGCACCCTATTTGGTCTCATTGATTCCCCCCCCACACACACACTGGGGATTGAATTCAGGCCCTTGAGCTTGCCAGGGAAGCACTTATTGTACTGAGCCACCTCCTCAGCCCTTTGACCTTTTTTTTTTTTTTTTTTTTCAATTGTTTATTTATTTTGGTGCTAACATCACGACTTTTAAAAAGTCACATCAGCTTTGTAATATAACCTGGAATCCAGGATGGTGATGGCTCCACTTTGCCCTTGTTACCCAGGATTGCTTTGGCTATTGTGCGTTGTATGTTTTGAGATGGTGCCAAAAGAAAGACGAGAAGATCCGATGAATATAATTGCACTGAGATTAGTCTCTCTCTAAGCAAGCCCAGAGTTACAGAAACATCTCACCTTTACTGAGGGCTAAAGGCAGGCTAAGGAATGTGCATAAGTACTTCTGTGAAGTTTACATAGCGCTAGCCATTAGCATCCCAAGCAAGGGATGAGACAAAAGCTGCTACCTGCGGCCTTGAATCCCAGCTTGCCTGCCAGAATCTACAAGAGAGACAGCAGTTCTCCTCGGCTCCAGCTGTTGTTCCTTGCTCCCTTGGCAGGTTAAGCTTTTGTCTCATGTCTGTATTTCTGTAATTATGGGTCTTTTCTGGATTCACATGAACTTCAGGATTGCTCACTCTGGTTCTATGAGGAAGGCTGACGGTAATTTGATCTGGGTAATTTGATCTGGGTAATTTGATTGGGATGGCATTAAATCTCATAATGGGTCAACTGAATTTTGTGCTGTAACTAAGGAAAACTATTAGGTTCCCTTATGCTTCCTATTATCTACTCTAATTAATGTGTCCTCACCCTCTGTTCAAGGCTGTTTAGTAACGAGTGTCTGTATCCCCTCCCCTCCCTAATCTAATTCCTGTAAACATAGTCAGCTTAACATGTGTTTTATAAAAAACGGCTTCCTCAACAAGCCCCCACAAGGGCAAGTTGTGCATATTGCTGAACTGTGAAAGACCCCTTAGTCATGTGACTTTCTTTTTTTTTCTGTATTTTAGGGGTCTACAGGGTGTTCAAGGTCTGACTACTAGATAGGATGCATGGTGATCTGCCTGTTCACAGCCTCCCAAATGTTGGGATTACAGGCACGTGCCACCAAGCCAGTCTCAATCTCTGTCTCAGCACGCCCTGGGGGCAGGGCCAGCCTGGCAGGTCCAGTGATTGAATCCTCAGCCTCTGCGCCTGCTTGTAGGCAGTAACTTTCATTTTAAAAGCTCTTTTTCTGGGCTAGGGAGATGGCTCAGTGGAATAAGTGCTTCCCTGGCAAGCTCAAGGGCCTGAGTTCAACCCTCGGTTCCACAAAATAAATAAACGCTCCTTTCTTCCCTAGTTATGTGCCGGTCAGTCTTCTGCATGTGAAATGACTGGCAACCCTGAGCTCAGCAATAAATGGCTCTTCTAAATTCCAATCTGGCTTCTGACCTGGTTCCTGTTCTGAGCAACCCATAATGTATGGGGGCTTATCTGGGATCTCCTTTACTAAGGATCAATCTGGGGAACCAGAGTTTTCAGAAACCATTTCCCCTGGGGAGACTTTCTGGCCCCAGGGTGGTCTCCGAAAACTTACAAATTTTATCATTCAAACCACTGAGCTGTCTGTAAGTTCTTACCAGTAAGACATCTGTATCTATCTCATCTTTTGGGGTGCCCTTCTGGGAGTCTAGGAAGTGTTAGACATAACAACATCCCCTGGATTCAACTTCCTCTGAGATGGCGGATCAGAGTCTTGGATCTGTTTTTGTGTGTTTTGGCCGATTGTCCTTTGTCTACCTAATAACTATGTGTCAGTCTGCTTCTGTTTCTGAGTCTTTGTTGCCCCTATAATGTGTTCTAAATCATTCTCAGGATTTCAGACAATAAGCCTCAGGGTACCAGGACTCGTGTCCCTCTGAAAACTCTGAATCTTCTGTGAATTGAAATGGCCCTCCTTCCCCAAGGCCACATGGCCTCCAAAAGGCTCTTTTAACCTTTCTCTTCCTTACCAGGTCCAGAGAGTCACCTTTGGGAATTGGGGCACCCTGATGTTCAGGCTTGGATTGATCTTGCCCATGACCCCCCAAAATGACTCAAGGTTTGCTGTTTTGGATGCCTTCCCTGGCATCCAAATTGTCTGAGTTGAGGTGTTTCATAGTAAAAAGGATACAGAATAGAATTATAGACAGAAAATAAAAATGGTGATACTGGGGGCCGGGTGTGGTGGCACATGCCTATAATCCCAGCACTCAGGAGGCTGAGGCAGGAGAATTGTTGTGAGTTCGAGACCACCCTGAGCTACAAAGTGAGCTTAAGGCCATCCTGAACTGCATAGTGAGACCCTGTCTCAAAAAGACCAAAAAAAAAAAAAAAAAAAAAAAAAAATGGTGATACTAGCAGTTTACAAGAACAAAGGCCAGTCAGACAGAGAGAAGGGACATTTCAAACAAAAAATGTTTGAAATGTCCAAAGCTGCTAGAGAAAAAAAAGTGTTCATGATGGAGTCAGAGGAAGTTTCAGATTGAGGTGGTCATAGGTCTTCCCCCTCAGCCTGAGGAAACCCATGTTAACTGCCAATATAAGGAGAAAGCCTGTTAAACTTTTAATAATTACTCATGCAGATTTCTTAGTATTTACACAGCCAGTGGCCCACTTGCAAACTGGAGAACACTCAGAGTTTTCTCTAGGTCTGACACAAGATGAAAAGAAAAAGAAAAAAAAAAGTTATTACATTCCAGATCTGCTGATTACTGTATCCTATTGATGTTATTATTTGGCCTATGCATCTTTCTTTCTTCCTTCCTTCCTTCCTTCCTTCCTTCCTTCCTTCCTTCCTTCCTTCCTTCCTTCCTTCCTTCCTTCCTTTCTTTCTTTCTTTCTTTCTTTCTTTCTTTCTTTCTTTCTTTCTTTCTTTCTTTCTTTCTCTCTTTCTTTCCTTCGGTGGAACCAGGGATTGAATTCAGGCCCTTACGCTGCCAGGGAAACGCTTATTCCACTGAGCTATCTCCCTGGCCCCCCTATGCATGTTTAATTGTTTTTTTGGCTTTGTCTCCTCCAGATTTAAAGCTATTCTGCCTACCCAAGATAAAAATGACTGGTGTCAATTGAGGGCCTTTAGGTAGAACATCTGGAGAGAATCTCTGACTGCTGGTCAACAACTATGACCCCTTTCAGCCTGAAAGAAGCCAGAGTGGTTATCCTCCTTAGTTCTCTCAGAGCAATTTGGGTTACTTCTTCAGAGTGGGGAATGTTGCAGGCAGCCCAGTTAGATAAAAATATTATAGGCAGACAGACAGGGCTAGGCCCTTAAGAAAACAGTATAAAAAGCAAAGAGACTTTGCAACTTGAAAGAGACAGATGCTCCTCACTGTGGGCCAGGCCCTCAAGACAAGAGAAAACACTGGCCGATATTACAGTTCAAGAGGTGGCATGAAAACCAGTGGGGCCACCAGAGAGATTTCCTGTCCTTCTGCCCCAAGTTCTGATCCCACCTCAAAATAATTTGATATAACATCACCACAGAGGGCCACAAGTGCATAAGACTCAAAAAATTTAAGCATATGCTATGATATTTAGTGTTGTTAAAAAGCCTCTTTGGCAAAACAACAGAACAACATGTAAAACAATTGGAGTGTAATGTAGCCAAAGGAAAAAACTGGCTTTAGAGATTTGTCAACAGGAAAATTGAGTTGCCTGGCAAGCACAAGGCTCTGAATTCAATTCCCAGAACCACCAATAAATAAATTAAATAAATAAATAAATAAATAAATAAATAAATAAAAATATGTATGACTATTCTTCATGTCTCCTTGTATAAGGACCTGATACCTGCCTCAATTGGGCCTGTTCTCCTGTTTCTCTAGGCCCTGACTATCTTTTTTTCTTTTGGTTTTTTGTGGAACTGGGGATTGAACTCAGGCCCTTGCACTTGCCAGGGAAGCACTTATTCCACTGAGCCATCTCCCCAGCTCTGGGTCCTGTTTTATAAACTGTTTAACCTAAGTATGTTCAACGAAAATGCAAGCCGTCAAGTTAATGGTGCTTAGAGCTCAATACCAGCCCTTAAAGGTAACTGAGGAATCAATGATTTGATTCCCAGATAAAACCAGTGAGGAATAAAATGGGTCAACTGAATTTTGTGCTGTAAGTATGGAAAGCTATTAGATTCTCTTATGCTTCCTGTTATCTACTCTAAAGAATGTGTCCTCATCTTCTGTTCAAGCCTGTTTAGTAAGGAGTAACTGAGAAATGTCTCCTTCCCTAATCTAATTCCTGTAAACATAGTCAGCTTAGGATATATCTTGAAAAAATGGCTTGCTCAATAGGCCCCCATATGTGCAAGTTACGCAAATATTGCTGAAGTATGAAAGAGCCCTTAGTCTTTTGACTTTCATTTTAAAAGCTCCTTCCTTCCAGGGCTAGGTGCCCATCAGTCTTCTCTTATGTGAGAAATGACTGGCATCCCTGAGCTCAGTAATAAATGGCTCTTGCAAATTCCAATCTGGCTTCTGATCTGGTTCCTATTCTATGTGACCCATAACAATCTATGTATCAGTTTTAGAAGTATGGGCCTTTTGATCACTTTTGCCTATCCAGGAACTGGGAAAATCTTCCCATTTTCAAATGTCCTCTTGGATCTCCTTGTTCAGAGTATTATAGTTTTAGTACAGAGGTTCCTGTCTTCTTGTGCTAGATTGATTCCTAAGTATTTAATTTTTCTTGAAGCTATTATAAGTGGTATCAGTTCCCTAACTTCTTTCTTGGTGAATGCTTTCTTGATGTATTGAAGTGCCCTTGATATTTTTTGTGTTGATTTTTGATCCTGCTAACTTGATGAATTTATTAGTTTTAGGAGTTTTTTGAGACGTCTACTGATAGGTTATGGCCCTAGTATGAATTGCTCAGTTATTATGGTGGCCATCTAATATGGCTAAAGCCCCTAAAACAGCAGCTTATCTTCCCAGAGACCACCTCCCCCTTCTTCTCCAACTCAGCCCAGGGTGCAATTTCCTTTAACCTGTCCTGCCACCTCAGGGAAGGCCCCAATCAGCTCCTCAGGTATATCTAAACATCCCCCTCAAACCCTAGCCCTGGCAAAAGGCTGTAAAAGCCTCAGCTTCGCTTTCTTCCAATCCAGAGAATTCCTTATCCTCCCCAAAATCTCTCTGTGTCCTCCAAGATAATAAAGTCCCTTTCTCTTTTTCTTTCTGCTTGTTTCTCTGCTGTGACACAGTGGAAAACTTTATCATCAGGTCGGGGAGATGGCTCAGTGGAATAAGCGCTTCCCTGGCAAGTGCAAGAGCCTGAGTTCAATCCTTGGTTCTGCAAAAAAAAAAAAAAAAAAAAAAAAAGAAGAAGAAAGAAAGAAAGAAAGAAGGAAAGAAAGAAAACAAAATAAAACATATCATCTACTTTAAGATCATGTCATCTTTGAATAAGGATAATCTGATGTCTCCCTTTTCTTCTGGAAAGGTTGAAAGTCAGAATTTATCAAAAGGCTGCATGTGGAAGTGGATGTGAATGTGTGTTTTGTTTTGTTGTTATCTGATTAACAGGGCAGAAGAATAGTTTTGTAATCAAAGTAGATAAGCATGGGTCTGTCAGACCCACATTTATTCTTTACAATATTTCTATCAAGGAATTAATTTTAGTTTTATGAATTTTATTATATTAAACAATGAGTACATAACATGAAAAAAATCACAAAAATAAAGTACTGAGTTTTTAATATTGAATGTTTATAAAAAAAGCATCAAAATTTTCTACACGGACTAACGTTTGGTATACAAAGTCTGAAAAAAAGAACATTAGAAATAAATTTCTATATGATCTATAATGAAAGTAGCAATACCACTCTACAAAAAAAAATTCCTTCAATTCTCACACCCAAGGCAGTCTGCACACATGACATTAGCATGTTCCATACACACGCATCTCTTACACTGACAGCACGTGTCTTTACTTTCCCGTGGTTTTGTGGGACCTGCTTGACAGCTCAGTGGCCTTGCTGTTTTGTCAGAGGGGTCTATTACATTACATGGTATGTAGTTAACAAGAACATAAAATGTCAATAAAATAAATTATTAAATTCTTTGGAATTAAATTCTATTTGGAATAAACGTTAACATGTTCACATCAGCTGTGTACTTGCTTACAAAACCTAAAACATAACATCAGAAATAAACTTCTATAAGAACTACAATTAAAGTGCTCTTGGAACTTCACCAAAACTAAGTTTCCTTCAACTGTCGCATCCAAGGCAGTGTTCACACATGGCTGTGCGCCTGTCCCAAGCACACATCTTGCTTACACGGACTGCACATGTGTCTAGCGTTCCTTTTCTGTGTGGCAGTCTTGCCACCTCTCTTTTCCTGTTTTGTCAGGAGCTTCTTACTGTATTGTATAACATGTACCTAGCAGGGAAATAAGATATCAAAAAATAAAATATCAAATCTGTAATGAGTGCTTAGGCTAGACATTAACACTTTCACATCAGATGTTTTTCTTGCTTACGAAACCTAACAGATGACATCAAAAATAAAAATCTATGTGAAGTACAGTGTAAATGTAAGAGTCTACATTGGAGATGAGCTTTGTTTCAGCTGTCACACCCAAGACTCTGGCACTTATGACAACTGCGTGTTCCAGGCACACGTCTTGCTTGCACTGCCAGGTGTGTGTTTTGCTTTCCTGTACTTCCTGGTGGGACATCTTTCTTCCCCACTGTGGTAACAGGGCTTTGCGATGCTGCACCTGCCTGCTCACCTACAGCTCATCAGCATGCTCCAGACTTTTTGCTTTTCCTCTGTGGCAAATGATCTCTTATGGGACTGGGAGCTCCAGTCCCAATCCTCTAAGAAAATTTCTCCACCATATTTTCATTTTTTGTATTTTAGGGCAGGGTCTACAGTACGTTCAGGGTCTCACTACTAGATCAGACTCAGAGTGATCTGCCTGTTTACGGCCTTCCAGGAGCTGGCATCACATGCACAGGCCACCATGCTCAGCCGCAATTGCCATCTCATGCACCCTGGGGGCAGGTCCAGCATGGCAGGCCCAGGGACCCTGGCCCCTGTGCCTGCTTGTAGGCACTTTAGTCCACTGAGCTATTTGGCTGGCCCAATATTTTTCACTTATTATTTCTTTGTAAACTTTCGAAATACTTATGCAACACATATTTAGGATCAAATAAAGCACAGCCAGTATCACTTTGGGTTTCAAGTGACATCACAGTCATTGTACAATACATCAACAGCATCTACTTCACATTTGGTTCTGTTGTTGAAAGCTTCCACCTCAAGCTTCTGGTGTTTTTTTTTTTTTTTTTTTTTTTTTTTTTTTTTTTTTTTTTTTTTTTTTTTTTTTTTTTTTTTTTTTTGTACAACTGGGGATTGTACTCAGGCCCTTGCGCTTGCCAGGGAAGCACTATGGCTCAATGGAATAAGCACTTCCCTGGTGATTGCAAGGACCTGAGTTCAATCCCCCGTTGTGCAAAAAAAAAAAAAAAAAAAAAAAAATCCACACTACCGAGCCATCTCCTCCGCCCCTCAGGCTTCTGTTTTGTCAAGGTTTTCTATTGATATTTCCATCATGGTGAAATGTTGACATCATAAATACTGATAGGTTTTTTTTCAGGCATCTGGCAGCCGAGGAATAGGCAGAGGAAAAAGGGAAAGGGGCTTTATTGTCTTGGAGGACTCAGCAGAGAAGCAGAGAATTTGGGGAAGATAAGGAATTCTCTGGATTGGAACAAAGGGAAGCTGAGGCTTTTATGGCCTTTAGTTTGAAGGTGATACACCTGAGGGGCAGGAAGGATGAAAGGAAATTGTACCTTGGGCTGAGTTGGAGAAGAGGACACAGGTGGTCTCTGGGAAGATAAGCTGTTGTTTTATGGGCTTCAGCCATATTAGATGACACCATAACGACTCAGCAGTTCATACTTGGGCCAGAACCTATCAAGGACCAGTTTGTTTTCCTTTGCCATACATGAGGCCAGCGTTGTACCTCTCTGAAACCCAAAGATTGTACTGCACAATTCTCTGTTTTTGAAATTGCAGCATTTTGTTTGGAATTTCTGTGTTGGTTCGATAGATAGTTGGTAAATTTGTGTTCTGTTAGCAAATGTCATATCAACTGGAAACCAGGAAAGCAAATGTCAAATGTCACATTCCTATACATTTGAGAGATTGGAACAGGTCTGCTCACAACATCTTTGTTTGCTACTACATGAGTAAGGACCTGATGGCTGAATTCCAGGATAAATTCTAAACTGAAAGAATAATAAAGCAAAAACAAAAAAAAACACAAAATGTTCTTTGGGCCGGGGAGATAGCCCAGCAGAATAAGCACTTGCCTGGCAAATGCAAGATCCTCAGTTCATTCCCCAGTACCAAGAAAAAAACAAAAACAAAAACAAAACAAAACAAAAAACAAAACCCACAAGAATAATAAGTCTTTGCATCTACAAGGACATGCATTCTATGCCGCATTTTGGCCCAGTGCTTTTCCGTAAGTCTTTTCCATTCTGTGATCACCATGAGAAACCTGCTAAGTGCAGCAGACCTGTAAATGCTTTCAGCTCCACTGGTGAGTGAGATCTCATAAAAAAAATACATTTTGAATATGTCTATTGGTGCATACAAAACTTCTTATTTGCCTTTCGCCTTTGTGCATTTCACAGCATCTTGTGGCATTTCACCTGTTACAACTTCCAACACTGAATGGCAGTGCTGGCATTCTGTGCAGCTTGTTTTGTTACAGGCAGCTGAGTGAGATAGAAATATTATAGGCACAGACAATACAGAAGACAGAATGACTTGGCAACTGTGGGAAAGACACCCGCCCCTACTGTGGGCCAGACCTCCAGACAAGACAGCAAACAAATGCATATCTCCCTAAAGATAGACACCAGGAATTGATACTCTACATAGGTCTCTCAACTTGAAGACATGTGGGGGAGTCACTAATTCAGATCTCTGCAGGAAAAGCCCCTGTTTTGTTGTATTCCTATCCACTTGCTATGTGACTGGTTTCTCCCTTTGGTCCTGGATTTAATCAATTTTACCTGAGCCACTATGCTAGTAATCTTATTGGCTGATCATAGTTCTGTACCATCTCATGCCCATCTAGTGAGTTCCAAGTTTGCCAGCTTAGACCCACCTCGCCACATGGTTTTGCTGCATAAAAAT